>NW_025568003.1:0-39147 GCF_020424385.1 Procambarus clarkii
CCACCACCCTCACACCCCCACCCTCACACCACCACCCTCACACACCCACCCTCACCCTCACACCCCCACCCCCCCCCTCACACCCCCACCCTCCCCATCTTCCACCCCGCCCTAGCAGCTAATCGGTCACATTTTTTACCTAACATTAACCAACGTTACAAATACAACCTACTATGAAAAGTAACTTCTCACAGACATCTGCGTTTTCTATGCATCGGACTCGATATAGACGCGGGTTGAATAATTGCTTAAGTTCGAACGTTTCTGGTTAATTGGATAAACGGTTGATTTTTTGACGCAGTGGTACAGCAAGAGAAGCTGCATCTTCACCTCCCCTTCCTCGTCCAGGCCGCCGGCCCCTGTGGTGACGTGACGCACGTGACGCACGTGACGCACTTGACGCACGTGACGCAGACCAGTGCTTTCTCCTCGACGAAGGAGATCGGGGGGGGGGGGGGGGGGAGGGTTCATCATATCATCACTGGTCAACTATGCTCTTGCAACTTCACTGGCGACCAATTTGCGCCGGACGGAACACATTAGAGCTATACAAATTTCTGTCTGTTGGGTCACTCGGGGTGATGTTCCCCCGGGAGCCCCGCCCCCCCTCCCCCCGGGGCACATCAAAGGCCTTGTGTCATGTAAATGTGCCTCAAAGCACGGCCAGGGGAAAAAAAAGAGTTTGAAAATAAAAGAAACTTGAATTTGAGTTATTTGGTGTCAGTGAGATGACCTGAGGTGACCTGAGGTGACCCGAGGTGACCTGAGGTGACCTGAGATGACCTGAGATGACCTGAGGTGACCTGAGATGACCCGAGATGACCTGAGGTGACCCAAGGTGACCTGAGATAACCTTAAGTGACCTGAGATGACCTTAACTGACCCGAGATGACCTGGAGGGCGACCTATAATAACCCAGCAAGACCTGTGGGGCGTTACTGACACACTCCAACACTTGTGAACATCACTAATTCCTACCATCTGGTTTCTGCTCCCTATTATAAGGTCAATAACACGAGGCGCTAAGTGTTGACGCGTCAACACTCCGGATTTGAAAACAAATGAGAGAGGTGGAGATCGAAAAGCCACGTTCGGATAAATAAGAGACGTAAAGGGAGCAAAGTCATGTACGAAAGGAACGAATATGAAGGAGGGAAACAGTGAGTAAACACGGAATCAGATCCGAGACAAAATGTACGAATCCTGAGGTTGTATAGAAGACTGGCCAGACCACGTGGGAAGTTTAGGTGCAAGTTCCAATACTTTCATGGCACTTGTAAACACAAAGTACACATTGGCAAATTGTGGATCTTAAGAGGGTTTCCGTGACCGGTTTAAGTTTCAAACCTTATTCATAATTCTTGTCTTTGCCAGTAGATAGTCTCCAATATTGCTTTCACGACTCAAAACTCTGGAAAAAATGGCAAAAGAACGCATACAAATTACATATTATACCTAATATTATCCATAATCTATGATCTCTTTCAAGCATTAACATCTGGCAGTTACGTGAAAATAAAAAGGCTAATTTATCGCGTTATTATTAAATTGCTGTTTACGCGAAATGAACGACCTTTTGGTCAGGATCTTGTATGAAACAGAGTTCTTCCCAGCACATCTCTTATACATGTACGGGGAAACGAGAATACATCCCTCATACATGTACTGGGAACACCAAAACATACATACACTGGGGCCTCTGGAATATATATACACTGTAAGGGTCTCTTGGCTGAGTGGATAGCGCTTAGGGGTCGTAGTCCTAATGACCCGGGTTTGATTCCCGACGGAGGCGGAAACAAATGGGCAGAGTTTCTTTCACCCTGACCTTTCACCTAGTAGTAAATTAGGTACCTGGGAGTTGGACAGCTGCTTCGGCCTGCTTCCTGGGGATGTGTGTGTGTGTGTGTGTGTGTGTGTGTGTGTGTGTGTGTGTGTGTGTGTGTGTGTGTGTGTGTGTGTGTGTGTGTGTGTGTGTGTGTGTGTGTGTGTGTGTGTGTGTGCGTGTGTGTGTGTCTGTGTGCGTGTGTGTGTGTGTGTATGCGCGCGTGTGTATGCGTGTGTTAGAGAGAAATATATGTAGTACGTATTATGGTGGAAAAATAGATTGGCTAGGAAGGCGGGGTTCCAAGAGCTCATATCTCCATTCTACACAAATAGTAAATACACTCATATATACACCCCCTCCCCTCCCCCCCCCTCCGTACTATTCCGCCGGGGGAGGAGATTGAAGGAATACAAATATGCATATTTACCAACACCAGGATCACACTCACCCAACCTCTGTATTTACAGACATACACTCAGTATAAACATGGACACCAGGAGAGGGCATACAGAGCTGTGTATGCGTGCGTGTGTGTATGTGTGTGTGTGTGTGTGTGTGTGTGTGTGTGTGTGTGTGTGTGTGTGTGTGTGTGTGTGTGTGTGTGTGTGTGTGTGTGTGCTCGTCGGCATTCAGAGGCGGTGTTGCTAGTGGTGGGCGGTGGGTACTACCCAGGCGTCTCAAGGTCTGCCCTATGCATTTTAATAGTGTGTAAAGCATTCTCTGGAAGCCGTGCCTTTCTTGCTCTCGTTTACCTCTTCTCTGCCTCCTCAGGGCTTAGATATACTTCCATAATACACGGGATATACTGTAATTGGAACTCCAGGCTTCTTCGTGTTGGGGAGGGGGCGTTGGTGTATTGGTGGTTGTGGAGGACGTGAGAAGTTGTGTGAGGCTGTTGTGGGAGGTAGCTAGTGTTCTCTCTCTCTCCTCTGTCTCTCTGTCTCTCTCTCTCCTCTCTCTCTCTGTCTCTCTGTCTCTCTCGTCTCTCTCGTCTCTCTCCTCTCTCTCTCTCTCTCTCTCTCTCTCTCTCTCTCTCTCTCACCGTAGTGAGTTGATTGGGGAATAAATGAAAAATTGAGGAAGAGCAAGAATACTTCGAGACACAAAAGACAAGTGGGTAAAGAATGCGACAAGAGCAAGATCAAAATATAACGAAGTTTGAAAGAAGGAAAATGAGGAGTGATTTCTGACAGTGTTGACTTGGTAGACGGTATTCGAACCCTGCACGTAAAGCCACAGTAGTACATACTGGCCAGGTACTGTGGCACTCTTGGTATCCGGAACAAGGGGTTCGATTCCCGCTGCTATAGTGCTTATACTGTCTGTTCCTTTTTCAGACTCAGTGGGACCCGCGTCCATCTATTGACATAGGCTGGGCGGGGTCACCATAATTCAAGAGAGAACTGCATGTGACAGTCACAAACTGACCCCCAATGACTCATTTTGGCCTCGTCCGTCAACTGTGCCTGGCTTAATATTTGACAAAATAAAAATAAAAATATATTAAATAAAATTTGTATAGCAATATAAAAAATTATGCACTGTTCTTGGGAAAATTAACAGAAAGCTTCTAACAACTATACTTTGCCCGTAGTAGCATAAAACAGACGAGCCTCCCACAGCTTAAAATACTTTCTCAAGCCCTGCCCCTCTTTCACAGAGCCGAAGGAAAAAGTATTATATACTTTTTAATATTTCTCACCCCTAGGCTCCTCCCACTAGTGGACATCTGAACACCAATGACAAACTACATATTATTTTTATATAAGAGAGAAAGAGATAGAATGAGACAAACAGAAAAGAAATCGGCTGAATGAGACAGCGGCAGAAGCAGATGAGCAAGTAAAGACTTCAAGAGACAGAGACAGAGAGAGATAGGCCCGCAGAGAGACCGGGTCTCACCAGGGCAAAGATAGAGACAAGAAGACAGATAAACACAGAAGCATAAAACAACACACAGAGACAGATAGACTGACGCCGAAACAGAGAAAGACAGAGGCACACAAAGACAGAGACAGAAAGAGATGAAGAAGGAAGGAAAATGCAGGGGGGGGGGGGGGGCTAGGAAGTGTGAAGAGAGGGAAGGAGCATGTGGAAAGGGATGGAGAGGGTGAGAGAAAGGGGGTGGGGGGGGAGGTGAGAGAGGGCGAAAGATGGAGGATATTTAGAGTGGAGTGAGAAAAGGTAGGAGCTAGATTAGTAGGTAGATTGAGTGAGAAGTTGGAGACCCGGGTGCAGCCGGGTAACCACTCACAGTCTAAATTTTTAACTTTAAATATGCGTTTGTGTGAAACTGGAGGCCAGAGGCTTGGGGCTAGCCTTACCCAACTTTGCAAGATGAGTTATGTTGCGTAGGGGAGTGTCATAGGTCAGGTGGGGTCGGCCCAAGTGAAATACTTAAAGAAATAGCGGCATTTACATAGACCCCCAACCCCCCTCCCGGCCAAGTTTGAAATATTGATTGTGTTTCCCATCGAGTAAACAGCTGTTTCAATGCTTCGTAGTATACATTTTCTGAGAGGGTAGAGGGGGTGGGGAGGAAAGAAGAGGGGACGAGGAGAGAAGAGAGAGAATAGAGGGGAAACAGGGGAAGGGAAAAAGAGGGGTGTCCTGAACATTGTTCAGGACACAGGACTTTAGTTGTGAACATTGTTCAAGATTAAAGTGTAATGGTTGATGGTCAGAAAGCACTTGTCGCCAGATCTCAAATAACCTCACATATGTTGATAGGACTAAAATCACCCGACTAATACATTCATTTAAGTCAAATATTTTTAATATATATGTTTTTTTCTTAGGGGGGGGGGGGGACCTTATGAGCTTCGTGTGTACAATCGATTTTCTTATCTTAAACCCAAAGTTTGGCAAATGGAAATTTGTACTTTATTTCCCAGTAATGTTTTTAAATCAATAGAACGAGAAGGTATGTATGTATGTATGTATGTATGTATGTATGTATGTATGTATGTATGTATGTATGTATGGAAACTTGAGAAGTATTTAAGTCATACAGATGTTAGAAAGTTTTCCTTCAGCGTAAGAGTTGAAAACCTGAATGAACTAAATGATCAGGTCGCAGAAGCGAACTCCACTCAAAATTTCAAAAGCAGATACGATAGATGAATAAGACAGGGAGGCCACTACAAACAGGCAACCAGCGGCAAGAAAGACGGAGTTCAAGAGCTAAGAAATCTCAATCCCGCAAGCACGAACAGGTGAGCAGAAATAGGTAAGAGGGCGCCGCATGCGGCCCAGCGCACACAGCGGTCAGCAACGAAGGAAGGAATTGCAGTTATGCCCACAAAGATCCACTAAAAAGCAACAATATGTACACTCTGGCCAGCCTTCACTCGCCGGGGGGCGGCTCTTCGTCCCCATCACGCCGAATGAGGAAGGACAAATGTTTTTTGGGGGGAAAGAGAAAGAGAGAAAATATGAGTGAGAGTGGGAAATAGACAGGCAGACAGACAGACACACGGAGGCATAGACAGATACTGTGATTTCTCACCTCTCTCACTACCCCCCATCAAAAAAAAAAATGTCAGTCAGAGAGAACTGGGGGGAGTAATTTTAAATAAAAACAAGAAACATGGAGAGAGTGAGGGAGAGAGAGAAAGAGAGAGAGAGAGAGAGAGTACAAACCAACCGGCTGTATTGGAGACATTTAGAGGGGAGAGCTCTGGTATATGGCCTGGGGAGGTGCATAAGATTGTATTACCAGGAATTTACCGTGCTTGTGAGGTGATCCTTGAGACGCCCGACGGGGGAAGCGCCACACTGCCTCCTTCCATCAGCTGTATTACTCCACCCCTCTTCTCTACCTTTCTTTATTCACTCCACTTCCTTTCCTCCATCAGCTGTATTACTCCATTCCCTTCTCTACCCTCTTTATTCACTCACCCTCTACTTTCACCTCTCAAAAGTCCGTATTTATTCTCCACTTTACCCGTCTTTTCCTTACATCTTCCGTCTCTCTCTTTCCTTCTTTCTCATTCATTCTATTTTTTCTACTTCCTCCTAATTCTCTCCACCTCTGTTTATCATACCTCCAGCCCTACCTGTTGTTGGTTCCGGGAATCAATGTCCTGCGGCCCGGTCTCTAACCAGGCCTGAAAGTCCATAAACAATAATAAATAATTTTTGTTAACGTTCACTGTCGTTTTTTTCCTAATTATCGTTTACGTTTTAATTTAAATATGGTAAGTTTTGAGTAACTTCACTTTCTTGGTTTCCTGGTGTTCTATTTTGGCCATACTGCTCGCATCTGTTTGTGTTCATCTTTACGTTCCTGCAGAATTTACTTCAGCTCCTGGGTCCCGCCTTTCTATCTGTATGCTGTTTTATTCAGTAGATGCCTTACCTGCATGCCTCATTTCGTATCTACGTCATGTCTGTTGTTCGTTTGTGTCTATGGTTTCTATCCATGTCTTCTCATTCCGTTAGTATTCGTGTATGCATTTCTTCCTTTTCTCTCTTTCAAAGCCTCCATAATAATTCATCTCTGCCCTCTCTCTCTCTTCTCTCTCTCTCCTCTCTCTTCCTCTCTCTCTCTCCTCTCTCTCTCTCTCCTCTCTCTCTCTCTCTCTCTCCCCATCTCCTCTCTCTCTCTCTCTCTCTCTCTCTCTCCCTCTCTCTCCCTCTCTCATCTCTCTCTCTCTCTCTCCTCTCTCACCTCTCTCTCTCTCTCTCCTCTCTCTCTCGCTCTCTCTCTCCTCTCTCTCTCTCCTCTTTAGTGTCCTTAGATCCAGCTTCTTCAACCTTTCCCATATTCCATCCCATGTACTTCCGTTACGATCATCGCTGAAAACTTGGGCACAGCTTTTAAGTACAGAATGATTTCACATTTTTAGTTGCATACAATAGGACCTGTCCCACACAGGTGTGCGTACAGTGCTCACAATGCTCCCTTATATAGGACCTGTCTCTCACAGGTGGCGTACAGTGCTCACAATGTTCCCTTATATAGGACCTGTCTCTCACAGGTGGCGTACAATGCTCACACTGCTCCCTTATATAGGATCTGTCTCTCACAGGTGGCGTACAGTGCTCACAATGCTCCCTTATATAGGACCTGTCCCACACAGGTGGTGTACAGTGCTCACAATGCTCCCTTATATAGGACCTGTCCCACACAGGTGGCGTACAATGCTCCCTTATATAGGACCTGTCCCACACGGGTGGCGTAGTGCTCACAATGCTCCCTTATCGAATTGTCTGAAGGCTGTCTTGGTGCATATAATCTTCGCATAGACTTTGACTGTATCCTATATAACGGTGGTTCTAAAATCAGCTTAAATGGTATATCGATCTCTTCCCAGGATCTTAGTATTGTTTATTTCTTGAAGGCTTACTGGCCTAGTGGGCTGCTTGTCTCTTGTGTCCATTCTGATCTCATTACACTTAAATGGTATTCATTTCTAATTACCATTTCTCATAGCGGCCGTGTAACTTGTCTTAGAATGTTTTCAGTCTTCGTTTGTCGTGATTCTTCTCAATAAACTGGCGTTAAGTGCAGAGGTAGAGATGTAGGAGTCTCAATATTTGGTCCGTGACAGAGCGAGAACAGTGTAGGTCCAAGAGCAGGATGCAAGGCCCGATTTGCTTAATAAACCAAGTTTTCCTGAATTTCCATATTTTTCTTATTTTTTTTCTTATGAAATGATAAAGCTATGCATTTCATTATGTATGAGTAAATTTTGTTAAATTTGAGTTACAACTAGAGTAGATATATGACCGAACCTAACCTACCCTACCTAACCTAACCTAACTTACCTTTCATGTGAGGGGAAATCTTCGAAACCTCTTTACCAATTGCTTTGAAATTTTGATACAACGTTGCATTTGAATAGGCGCGTGTTTATATATACCTACTATATACATGCTTCACCTGTGATAGGAAAAAACATGCTTTAAAAAAAAAAAAAAAAAAAAAAACAGCGCCATCTGTTGGACGTAGGAGCAACACACGCTGTAATCTCCGAAAGTTCTTCACCGATTGCTTTGAAATTTTGACTCAACGTTCTATTCGAATACGCGCATGTTTTTATATACCTATTATATACATGCCACACACCCCCTGACAGGTAAAAACATGATTTTTTTGTAAAACAGCGCCATCTGTTGCACATAAGAGCAACACAAACTTTGTGCCTACACTGTCTGTCAGGAACTCTGCCTTCTGTGCTCTCTCAGTTATTACTTTATGATTTTCAAAGCTGTTTAACAGCGCTTTATAATATGCTATGTCAAAGACTTTTTGGTGGTCTAGAAAATAATAATCAACCTGTACTTCTCTGTCTTGGTGGATTGTTGTCAACTTCTTGTTGACAACAAGAAGTTGACTCTTCTCTTGACCTTCAGAAGCTTTGGCAGGAAGGACCCTACAGCCGTCAATATTTCTAGTTGCTCTAATCGTCTCTTATCTCCTTCAGTGTTACCTCTTGGATTCTGACAACGTGTACCTCACAGATCTCCTTATCCTTCTCTGTTATCCTTCCCCTTTCCTTACCCCTAGTAGCTTAATCACTCATTGATATCTTTCTATTTAAGAAAGCATCTCGGAGCATCTTGGACTTGAAGGCAATGTAATTTTTATGCTTATCATTCTGCTTCTCTTTTGATGCTTTCGTATTTATTTCGTCGAAAACCCCATTCTGCTTTTTTTCTTTTCTTTTTTTGTCTCTTGGTATTGTCTATTGGTCCAAGGGATGGTATTGTCTATTGGTCCAAGGGTTGGTATTGTCTATTGGTCCAAGGGTTGGTATTGTCTATTGGTCCAAGGGATGGTATTGTCTATTGATCCAAGGGTTGGTATTGTCTATTGGTTCAAGGGATGGTATTGTCTATTGGTCCAAGGGTTGGTATTGTCTATTGGTCCAAGGGTTGGTATTGTCTATTGGTTCAAGGGATGGTATTGTCTATTGATCCAAGGGTTGGTATTGTCTATTGGTTCAAGGGATGGTATTGTCTATTGATCCAAGGTATGGAATTGTCTATTGGTCCAAGGGTTGGTATTGTCTATTGGTCCAAGGGTTGGTATTGTCTATTGATCCAAGGGTTGGTATTGTCTATTGATCCAAGGGTTGGTATTGTCTATTGATCCAAGGGATGGTATTGTCTATTGATCCAAGGGTTGGTATTGTCTATTGGTTCAAGGGATGGTATTGTCTATTGATCCAAGGTATGGAATTGTCTATTGGTCCAAGGGTTGGTATTGTCTATTGGTTCAAGGGATGGTATTGTCTATTGATCCAAGGTATGGAATTGTCTATTGGTCCAAGGGATGGTATTGTCTATTGATCCAAGGTATGGAATTGTCTATTGGTTCAAGGGATGGTATTGTCTATTGATCCAAGGTATGGAATTGTCTATTGGTCCAAGGGATGGTATTGTATATTGATCCAAGGTATGGAATTGTCTATTGGTCCAAGGGTTGGTATTGTCTATTGATCCAAGGGATGGTATTGTCTATTGATCCAAGGTATGGAATTGTCTATTGATCCAAGGGATGGTATTGTCCATTGATCCAAGGGATGGTATTGTCTATTGATCCAAGGTATGGAATTGTCTATTGATTCAAGGTATGGAATTGTCTATTGGTCCAAGGGTTGGTATTGTCTATTGATCCAAGGGATGGTATTGTCTATTGATCCAAGGTATGGAATTGTCTATTGATCCAAGGGATGGTATTGTCTATTGATCCAAGGGATGGTATTGTCTATTGATCCAAGGGATGGTATTGTCTATTGATCCAAGGGATGGTATTGTCTATTGATCCAAGGTATGGAATTGTCTATTGATCCAAGGGATGGTATTGTCTATTGATCCAAGGGATGGTATTGTCTATTGATCCAAGGGATGGTATTGTCTATTGATCCAAGGTATGGAATTGTCTATTGATCCAAGGGATGGTATTGTCTATTGATCCAAGGGATAGTATTGTCCAGTGTCCGAGCAGCTCTTAAGGCGGGTGTCTACCTTCTCTCAGCCTCCGCTCATCTCTCTTTGTATTTCTCAGTCGTATATTTCACTGTCATCTCCATGACAGAAAAAAAACTATAACTATCGATTAGTTTTTCTCAGAAATTTCCCGAGAAAACTTGTCAGTTTGGTAATCTTCTTGCCCTCTCTCTCTCTCTCTCTCTCTCTCTCTCTCTCTCTCTCTCTCTCTCTCTCTCTCTCTCTCTCTCTCTCTCTCTCTCTCTCTCTCTCTCTGTCTTTGTTTTACTTCCCATTTATTTCCTGTAAATGAGGCTGAAATACTTTCTGTGCAATGCAATAGGCGATTACCAGGCGTTGTGAACGGTCATTACCTTCTATTGATATTGGCAGAACGCGAGTTAGACATTGTGGGGGTACCTAGTGGGGTTGACGGCGTCTGGTGGGGGGTTGACGGCGTCTGGTGGGGGGGTTGACGGCGTCTGGTGGGGGTTGACGGCGTCTGGTGGGGTGGTTGACGGCGTCCTGGTGTGGGGTTGACGGCGTCTGGTGGTGGGTGTTGACGGCGTCTGGTGGTGGGTGTTGACGGCGTCTGGTGGGGGGGGGAGGGTTGACAGCGTCCGGGTCTGGGGGGGGTTGACGGCGTCTGGTGGAGTGGTGAATGGAAAGACGAGTGAGAATATGAGAAGGTGTGAGGGAAATTTTAATGGAGAGTATGAGGGGAGAGGGAGAGTGTGATGGGGAGAGTATGAGGGGGGGGGGGAGAGTATGAGGGGCGGGGGAGAGTATGAGGGAGAGTGAGAGGGGAGAAAAAGATGAAGTAACCGAGACGGTCTATACCTCTTTCTCCCCTTCCTATCCATTTTATTTTCTTTATTCCATTTCCCTCTCCCTCTTCTTCCTGTTTCTTGTCTCCATTCCATTCTATTTCAAACTCATCCCCATTCCCTCCTCACCATTTCCTCTATGGTGGCTCTTGGTTATCTCCATTCCCGCTCTTTTCTCCCGCCTTCGTATCCCGCCATCACTACTTGACACCAAAATTGACGCCGTAAAATGGCTCCAATTTTGTGATGGTCACCAACCGGCAGTTGAATGGAACCAACACAATTTAGATCAAGGTTGATTTGTTTAGCTGTTGGACAGAGGGAGGAACGCCGGGGTTATTCTCTCGTTATACCCACCTATCTATCCTTGTGTGGGATGAACTGCGGCTCTTGGTTCCCGCCTCATAACCCCGTAACTCACTGGTGAATAGGTTACAGGACCTACTTGCCTTCGTCTGGCCTGGGTTTAAAGCTATGAATGGTGTTTTTCTTCACCGCTTCGTTCCGTTATTCATTCCATTTATTCACTTTGTTGAAACGGGTAAACATTCTCGGTGGTTCACTTGGGTACGTAGATTCCGTCTGTCTCTGTCTATGCTCAACAGTCTATCCTTGTCTGTTCTGACTCTTCACCTTAGTATTTTGTATGTGGTGATCATGTGTTGTCTGTTTCTCCTCTCTTTCGGTGATGAGAGGGGTTTAACTTGTTCAGTTTGTCCTTCATATCTTCCAGCTGTGGGACTAATCTGGTGGCATACCTCCAAGCTTTCTCCAGCTTCGTTTTGAGTACAGCCACATCAAGACTCCACTCTAGTGCCGCATATTCCAATATTGGTCAGATATAATTGATATACCAGAGAGAGAGAGAGGAGAGAGAGAGAGAGAGAGAGAGAGAGAGAGAGAGAGAGAGTGTGAGAGACGTGTATTGTAGGCTTCTAAATGTGACTTTGTCCGATTCCTGTTGCCATACTATTGCCAATGCTTATTTAACGGTGTGGTGACGATGACTGGAGGTAGTACCCGCTGCCACCGTCCGTCCATCTCATGACCACGAACACACAAGCGCTGGCGATGCAAGGATGCCGACGTTGCTGTGTTCCGAGAAGCTAAAAAACGTAAATAATATTCCTTGAAAACCCGGGACAGGTTTCTTCTGACTCTGGTCATGAAGGGGCTGTGACGAAGCCTCTTCAGGCAACACTAGTTATGTACTGTCGTTAATCGTCGTGGTCAACGAGCATACCTGACCACTCCAGGTGGTATGCTAGACGGAGGGTTCACAGTGCAGCTCTGGAGACAGCAAAGACTGCAGCGTCCACTCACACAGCATACAGTATTTGATTACAGCAAAGAGGCGAGCCCTCTCAGCCTCCTCGATACAGCGACATGTAAACGATAAGCGCAATTACCGACATGCTGGAGGATTTTACTTCAGGAAGATCGAGACCTGAGGACAGCAACAGCATTATTCGTATTTCTTGCCCGAGGCCAAATGAGTCATGAACGACGTAGTGGAATTTGAGAGCGTTCTCGGAATGGTAGTTGAGTCTTGCTTTCCAGAACCTCATTGGTTGCATATGAGCACTCAGATGCACGAGTAGTTGACTTGCATCACTGAGTGCCACTCTTATTGGTTAATATTTCCCCCCCTCTCGACCAATAATAGCTCCTCTCATCATACTTAGACAAGTGACGTGTCTGCTCCGACGGAGGTGACGTCACAGGCAAGTTGAGCGCCATCTTTGATTAATTTTGAACCATATATATATTTTAACTCATAGAAATTAAATTACACTTTTATTCCGAACTTATTTACAACTTAAATTAGATCACGTGCACCCTTTCAGTTACTTATACCTGGAAGGGTTCGAGAATGGCTCTCACAAGGGTAAAATAAGGCTGCGTGATCTAGTCGTCTGGTGACACCTGTCACTCAAGAACACCTGTCAGTCAGGAACACCTGTCAGTCTGGACCACTGTTCAGTCTGGAAAACCTGACCGTCTGGAACAAATGAAACACCTGTCAGGCTGAATCACCTGTCAGTCTTGGCAGTCTCAGCGTCTCACTTTCTTGTCTCTTGTGCACATACATATATAAATATATTATATATATATATAATATATATATATTATATATATATATATAATATATATTATATATAATATATATATATGTTATATAATAATAGTTAGTAGCATCTTCTTGTAAACCATATGTTGTTGATATGACCGAAAAGGTAGATTAAGAATTCCAACACAAATTTTCTCAATATTTCTTATGTTTTCTCTTCACTGTCATGGTAATTGAAAAATCAATTCTCCAAAATTCATTTTTATTTCTAGTCTGACGCCTGAACGCGTTTCGTAACTGAGCCGTTCCTTGATAGAGCCCTGTTGTTTATGCATTGTTAACAATGTGTTACGTGGGTTTATATTTTTCTGATAATTCGTTATTTCGTATACTTGCTTAATAAATCAATTTTTGTCCGTCCCATCGTCTGTTTACCTGTCCCTCTGTCTCTTTGTATGTCCACTTGACACTTGGTGATGCCCTGCTTTCTGTCTGTTTACCTGTCTCTGTCTGTCTGTTGTTTGAATGTCCACCTGGCTGATGGACATAAGGAGAAACCCTGTCTTTGTTCACCTGTCTCTTTGACTCTGCCCACTTGTCTTTCTGTTCACCTGTCTGTTTGTCCGTCTCTCTCTGCCCATCTGTATCTCTGGTCACTTATATCTCTGTACGTCGACCTGTCTGTTTTCCTGTCTGTCTATTCACCAGTCTATCTACTTTACTGTCTATTCCTCCCTGTTTTCAGTCTCTTCACTCGTCTGTCTTTCTGTCCACCACTTTTCTCCCTGTCTCTCTCTCTCTCTCTCTCTCTCTCTGTCTGCCCGCCTGTATCCCTTCATGTCCGTCTGTTTCTGTGTTCATCTGCATCTTCACGTGTCTCTAATCTCATGTCTCTGTCCACCTGTAATCTCATGTCTCTGTCCACCTGTAATCTCATGTCTCTGTCCACCTGTTTCTCTGTCTACAGCAGCTGCCCAGCTTCCTCGTGTGGTTCATCACAGTTGGGTACTAAATGCCGATATCCTCTAGTCCGGGAAAATAACATTTGAGTTATCTTGAGTGTGCCCGAAGCCATGTCAATGTCTATAACTCCTAAACACACCTATGGCTAAGGCCTAAATGTAAAATGGTCAACGCCTAAATCACCCAATTTAGCCTAGTTAACTCGAGTACCTCAAGTAAGGCACAAAGATGAAGCCAAATGACAAAACTATCTAACAATTGAATTTGTAAATTTGATATTTATATTTTCACTGAGAGAATCAAACTTATACTTGTTGCATTTTGTTGTTATTCACGTATTGGTAAGAAATGTTGTTTACATGTTTATATACATTACATGTCTGTGTATAGTACATGTCTGTGTATAGTACATGTCTGTGTATAGTACATGTCTGTGTATAGTACATGTCTGTGTATAGTACATGTCTGTGTATAGTACATGTCTGTGTATAGTACATGTCTGGTATAGTACATGTCTGTGTATAGTACATGTCTGTGTATAGTACATGTCTGTGTATAGTACATCTGTGTATAGTACATGTCTGTGTATATACATGTTCTGTGTATAGTACATGTCTGTGTATAGTACATGTCTGTGTATAGTACATGTCTGTGTATAGTACATGTCTGTGTATAGTACATGTCTGTGTATAGTACATGTCTGTGTATAGTACATGTCTGTGTATAGTACATGTCTGTGTATAGTACATGTCTGTGTATAGTACATGTCTGTGTATAGTACATGTCTGTGTATAGTACATGTCTGTGTATAGTACATGTCTGTGTATATGTACATGTCTGTGTATAGTACATGTCTGTGTATAGTACATGTCTGTGTATAGTACATGTCTGTGTATAGTACATGTCTGTGTATAGTACATGTCTGTGTATAGTACATGTCTGTGTATAGTACATGTCTGTGTATAGTACATGTCTGTGTATAGTCATGTCTGTGTATAGTACATGTCTGTGTATAGTACATGTCTGTGTTATAGTACATGTCTGTGTATAGTACATGTCTGTGTATAGTACATGTCTGTGTATAGTACATGTCTGTGTATAGTACATGTCTGTGTATAGTACATGTCTGTGTATAGTACATGTCTGTGTATAGTACATGTCTGTGTATAGTACATGTCTGTGTATACTACATGTCTGTATATAGTACATGTCTGTGTATAGTACATGTCTGTGTATAGTACATGTCTGTGTATAGTACATGTCTGTGTATAGTACATGTCTGTATATAGTACATGTCTGTGTATAGTACATGTCTGTATATAGTACATGTCTGTGTATAGTACATGTCTGTGTATAGTACATGTCTGTGTATAGTACATGTCTGTGTATAGTACATGTCTGTGTATAGTACATGTCTGTATATAGTACATGTCTGTATATAGTACATGTCTGTGTATAGTACATGTCTGTATATAGTACATGTCTGTGTATAGTACATGTCTGTGTATAGTACCTGTCTGATATAGTAAATGTCTGTATATAGTACATGTCTGTGTATAGTACATGTCTGTATATAGTACATGTCTGTATATAGTACATGTCTGTATATAGTACATGTCTGTATATAGTACATGTCTGTGTATAGTACATGTCTGTATATAGTACATGTCTGTGTATAGTACATGTCTGTATATAGTACATGTCTATACAGACAAGCTAGAGACGTCGGGTGCTTGTAATGTGTGTATAGAACTGTGTGCGTCGCCCGCCCTTGTAAACCAATTAGTGTGTTTTATTAAGCACTGATACGTTGCATTAATACCTTCTTTGACGGAAAGGAAAAGTTACATTAGCATTGGGAATGGCTGAAAGGGAAGGAGGTACGAAGAGAGTGGAGAGAGAGAGAGAGAGAGAGAGAGAGAGAGAGAGAGAGAGAGAGCGAGAGAGAGAGGAGAGAGGGAGAGAGAGAGAGAGAGAGTGGAGAGAGAGAGAGAGAGAGAGAAGATGAGGAGAGAGACTTTTGAAAGAGAGGAGAGAGAGAGAGAGAGAGGAGAGAGAGAGAGAGGAAGAGAGAGAGAGAGAGAGGAGAGGAGAGAGAGAGAGAGTGAGAGAGAGAGAGAGGAGAGAGAGAGAGGAGAGAGAGAGAGGAGAGAGAGAGAAGAGAGAGAGAGAGAGAGAGAGAGAGAGAGAGGAGAGAGAGAAAAGAGAGAGAGAGAGAGAGAGAGAGAGAGAGGAGAGAGAGAGAAGAGAGAGAGAGAGAGAGAGAGAGAGAGAGAGAGAGATCGTACATCTCAGTTTTAGCAGATGAAGCTAAGCTGGTGACATATTTAAACGTCAAGATAAGCTGCAGAGAATTACAAGAAAAACCTAAGACCTAGTATCTAAGATCTAAGATCTGAATCTAAGATCACCTGAGAAGTTGCACTAGACACTGGAGACTCTCTCGAGCAGTGTCACCTCGGACTACTCACCACACACAAGGTACCTCAGGCTCCATCTTACAGCTAAACAGGGACCACCTTCAAGGAAGACAGCCTGAGAGCCTTCAGCTCCATTGAAGACTACCTTAAGGTAGACCTCAATGGCACTGTTGCCACACAAATGGTGCCAAGATAATGTGCCTGGCATCTTGTTTTGCAATGTCTATACCTCAACGATCAACTTCAACACCTCATTCATGATGCCCAAGCCTAGGGCGATGATTGAACTCGAACCCACGGATATTCGAGAAAAGTAAATTCCGAATGTTACGAGGTTATTAACTGCAAATTTGTTGGAATTTCTTACCGGGATACAAGATGCCAAGTTACATTTAAGGTTGAGAGGTCACAGGTGCTGATCATGTCTATGCTGTGTGATGTTGAGAGGTCACAGGCGCTGATCATGTCTATGCTGTGTGGCGTTGACAGGTCAAAGGTGCTGATCATGTCTATGCTGTGTGATGTTGAGAAGTCAAAGGCACTGATCATGTCTATGCTGTGTGATGTTGACAGGTCACAGGCGCTGATCATGTCTATGCTGTGTGGTGCTGCGTGTGGGAGAGACGTAGGGATAGGTGAACAAAAAACCCTTAGTGCTCAGCAATGAGGTTGAAGTGGAAATGAAGTGCCACACTTCAGGTAACATGAAGAGTCAAATACTGAACATAAGAAGCAAGCCATCCAAAAAAACTTACAGCCCTCAGACACACATTTTACAGTCTCGACAGCAGGGGTTGCAAAACCTTACCTGAGAATTAGTTTTCTCGTATCTAGTGCATATAAAACTCTCCTGTATAGATTGCCTCACATTACTTATTCATCTTCCAGACACGGTAGGTGACTCATAGAGATGATGACTTGATGACACATGACTTATTGAGATGATGGCGATAAGACTCATCTCTGGTTTTGACCCATTATACCGGGATTGGGGTTCCTCATCTGGACCAACATCGTGGACAAGCAATAGTTGGGAGCCACAACACAAGGCGCTCAGCCATTAACAGCCTCATGTTGACTATAGCTCATAAGCAGCAACCTATCAGTGATCATGTGTTCCAAGGTTGATTCCAGAGAGAGAGAGAGAGAGAGAGAGAGAGAGAGAGAGAGAGAGAGAGAGAGAGAGAGAGAGAGAGAGAGAGAGAGAGAGAGAGAGAGAGAGAGAGAGAGAGAGAGAGAATGAGGGAGAGAGAAAGAGACAAACAAGATAGACAGAGAGAGAGAGAGAAACAGACACAAACACTCCAAAGCAAAAATCATGTTGGGTAGCGGGAAAGTTTTACGAGTTTCTTTATTCGCCACCAGAGGGACGGGAATTGGCGCCAGGATTCGCGTCGAGGTAGAGGAAGGCGGCGTGGCGCTATTTCTCAGATTAGGGGAAGTGGCCGGAACCCCAGATCAAATGTTTCATAGGATGCTTTGGGGCATTTCCTTGATTATTTTTCCCACCTTGGCTTATAGGGGGATTTATATGTCGTGTGTCCATTATGCATATTCTCACCGGATGAGAGAATATATATATATTTTTTCCCCCCGACTGGTTCGACCTATATAAGGTAAAAATATTCGCGGGTTATTTTCAACTGACTTTTCCTTCACTCTTAATGGGGTTCGCGGGAGGGACACACACAAACTGGGTATCATCAGTGGCATATATAAGATCAGTCAGTGTAAACACAGCTTTCACCACTGAGGGTTGATTTGGATTGTTAGGTTTAAGACCAATTTCCGGATGGCTATTAACGCCTCACCTTACCTTGAGTTTACCTGGAGATGCTTTCGGGGCTTAGCGTTCCCGCGGCATGGTCCTTAACCAGGCCTCCTCGTTACTGGACTGGTCAACCAGGCTGTTGGACGCAGCTGCTCGCAGCCTGATGTACGAGTCACAGCTTCCACAACTGGCCACTGACCATCCAGAAAGTTGACTTATTCACGGGTATAACGAGAGATAAACATTGAAGAGATGTATACAAAGAGAAGCGCGTGAACCTCTCGCCACGAATGATGTTTATTCAAACTTGTTGAACACTGAACATTGAATATTACTGATACCCGATGGCTTGAGGGCAAGTTGGTGAAGTTGAAGAATGGCTTGAGTCACTGTAGAGGAGTCGCTGTAGAAGGGTCGCTGTAGAGGAGTCACTGTAGAAGAGTCACTGTAGAGGGGTCACAGTAGAGGGGTCGCTGTAGAGGGGTCGCTGTAGAGGAGTCGCTTTAGAGGAGTCGCTGTAGAGGAGTCACTGTAGAGGAGTCACTGTAGAGGAGTCACTGTAGAAGGGTTACTGTAGAGGAGTCATTGTAGAGGGGTCACTGTAGAGGGGTCGCTGTAGAGGGGTCGCTGTAGAGGGGTCGTTGTAGAGGAGTCACTGTAGAGGAGTCACTGTAGAGGAGTCACTGTAGAGGAGTCGCTGTAGAGGAGTCACTGTAGAGGAGTCACTGTAGAAGGGTCACTGTAGAGGAGTCACCGTAGAGGAGTTGCCATAGAGGAGTCACTGTAGAGGAGAAAATATGCCAGGGCTTGACACAGCTCCCTGACTGTCTAGAGGCTTGACTGATCAACGGTCCACGAGAGGCGATGGAGTAGAATTCTTTCTTAATTCTTCTCTCTTAGACTTTCATTCTTGATGTTAATTCTTCATCTTCTTCTTTCATCTCTCGAGGGTTTGACATCTGGTAGTTACGCTCCTGTTGGGATTTATCTCGTTGGGACGCTGGGATTTACTGGGGGATGCTGGGATTTACTGGGGGATGCTGGGATTTATTGAGGGATGCTGGGATTTACTGGGGGATGCTGGCGACAGATGTTATTTTGCTTTATCGGGCTGGGTTCCGCAGAGGATGCTGAAAATGTGCTATCTAGTTCATTCCATCAATTCTGTTATCTTGTTATGTTCATTCCGTTTGCGGTGTTCTTCAGCTGACTGGTAGTTCTCTGAGCGGAATCTTCATTATGAACATATGTGAACATTTATTATAATAAAACGTGTTATAGACAATATGGTTATGGCTAATGATTTCAACTCATTG
The DNA here is from genome assembly GCF_020424385.1 of Procambarus clarkii. Classification (NCBI taxonomy): domain Eukaryota; kingdom Metazoa; phylum Arthropoda; class Malacostraca; order Decapoda; family Cambaridae; genus Procambarus; species Procambarus clarkii. The sequence goes on from NW_025568003.1 coordinate 19,135, forward strand.
AAATCACTTGCCTGTGTATGCTTAGTGCGACAAATTGGTAGTTACTGTGAACTGAGATCACGAGAATATTACTATAGCTTGATAAGTCCACACGTCACTTCTGCGTCAATCGGCTGCGGTACTTCCCTGCGTCACTCGTGTGCGTCACTTCCTTGCGTCACTTTCCTGCGTCACACTCCTTCAATAATCCAGAGAGAGAGAGAGAGAGAGAGAGAGAGAGAGATAAATTGATATTGGCTAAGATCTTCCTCTCATCAACTACCATTGTTCCAAATACAATAAACCTTTCTCTATTTCTCTCTCTCTCTCTCTCTCTCTCTCTCTCTCTCTCTCTCACACACACGCATCTCAGTGATTACACACCCTCCCCTCCATTCACACACACACACACTAATGGCCGTATCACGCTGATATCACCGTTTCTCATGCGATCAGTGAAGTTAAGCAACTAGGGTTTGGTTAGAACTTGGATCGGTGACTGTCTGGGAACACCAAATGCTGCTGTCATTAAACTTTTTTTTTATTTAATCTAAAGAAACAAAAATGCCGATTATATATTGAAACGTTTACGTTTGCAAACGGAGTGACAGACGGTTGGAACGAGTTAAGTGGGTGGCGGTGGAGGCCAGAGCCGTCAGTATTTTCAGAGCGTTAAATGACAAAGAGTACTGGGAAGTACTACTGGGTACTACTAGACCTCACCTTCCTCTCATGTCTCCACAAAAGCCCTTACTATATATATATATATATAATATATATATATATATATATATATATATATATATATATATATATATATATATATATATATATATATATATATATAATGTTACATTTCATAAAACCTTTACAAGTGATAATTAACAAATACACATGACTAAATATATATACATTCTAGAGTACTGTGAATGAGCTTCAGAAGAGATTTTCGAGAAAAATTTCACCCAATGGCTTAAATCCAGATATGATAGAAATGATGTAAATAACGAGCCAATGTGATCGTACAGTAACTCTTGAAAAGTTAGTTATGACGTAAATTACTTGAGAGGGTAACCCGGGTAATTTTTTCAAGCTCAATTAAATAATTGAGTTCAATTGAATAATTGTGCGCACTCACAAGGGCGCGCACTGCATTCTACGCCGGGCATCGCACCGAGCCCCGCAGATGGTGGCTCCGCAGGCGCCCCAGGGCACCCGCCAACCGGAACAGGAGCAGAGGTCCCCCGTCGCACATCCTTCGACAACACCACTACGAGGTCGCGGTCACCAGGGGCCACCGCCCACTGAGGAGAGCCACCAGCAGGGGCACAGTGTCCAACACAGAAGGCATCACAGGTGGCAGCACAACGTCGCCCACAGCATCATCATCCATAGCATCACGCTCCTCTGCCCACGTCCGGCGAGGTGACGCATTCCGAGCCGAACGACGGCGCTTAGAAATAGGTCGTTGCTCGTCGGAACTGTCACCCTCCCCCTGCAACCGATGCCCCAGAAGAACCATCGGCAGGCGGCCCCAAAGCCGGGGCAGCACGACCACGCAGAACGGCAGCCTCAACGACGCGGGGCAGAAAGCCACCACCATCCATGGAGACCGGATTCGAGAAGGAAGAGACACAGCAGGCGGAAGGGTAGACACCAGCACACGTGAAGGATCCAGCGAGGGCGACGGATCCGGCAGAGGAGAACAGGCACGCTTCAACGAGGAAACTACCAGAGGCGACGAGGCAGAGGGCGGGGGCGGAGTCACACACACCACCACACCGACACCCCGGGAAAGCACATGTCCATCTGCAGGAGATGCAGGCACTACTCCTACAGCACCATCCAATGCCACCATGGAAGCAACCGGATGTGGAAACACCTCCGCATCCACCGAACAGTGAAGGCGCGAATCAGGGGTCCCTAGGTCTGCAGAGCTTCCCGATAAGGCAGACAGATCAGGACCAGACGGAGCGACAGCCGGAACCGCCGCAGGAACCACACCGGTAACCTTCACAGAGCGAAGATCCGCCGTGGAATTCCCACGCACAGACAATGGGGGAAAGTCATCTTCTAGGAAAACTGAAGGGGCCTCAGCACGAGGAGCGTCGCAGCCGGCCGCCACGTGGCCCTCAGCACCACACTGGAAACAGGTGCGTGTTTGACCCTGATAAAATATCCGCAGAGAGAGCCCACGAAACGAAACCCTAGAAGGAATAGGGCTCGTGACCCGCATGACCAGCGTACGAGCACCCAGATGGACCCCTTTCAGCCGGCCCGCACTCAAAGTGGTGAACCGGTGCTTCACCACCGCACCAAACCGCGTTAACACCGACATAAGCTCCGCCTCGGGGAAGGTCAACGGCACGCCGTGAACACTCACAAAAGTCAAAGGCCCCCAGGGATCCGAAATCTTCACAGTCACAGCCGAAGCAGGAAGAGGAAGCGAGCGTGCATCCCAGCGTGCCACAAACTCCTGGTAAATAAGCGACGTGGCAAACGACACCGCCATACGGGTAGGCGAGATCTTTTCCAGTCTCAGGAGATCGGAGACGTCGACACGGAGCACGTCCAGGAGAGCAATCTCCACAATAGGCCAGTCCACTGCACCAGAAAAATCCAGTCGTATAGTATTCACCCGTCGAACACTGCTACCACCAGCCACCTCCATACCGCCAGCCGGAGCCCCGGCTAGCGAGCGCTCCACACCTCCAACAACGAACCACCACTCATCAACTGCAAACGACGACTGGTTGCTCTAGCCCGACGTCTGTACCTTCTGGCGACGGAGCAGTGACACCATACCATTGTGTTCGAACAGTAACTCTTGAAAAGTTAGTTATGACGTAATTATTTGAGAGGACAACCTGAGTAATTTTTTCAAGCTCAATTAAATAAGTTATTATAAAGTATAATACTGGCAGAGTTCTTTATATGATCGATTACATATGATCACAGACCCACCAATACGGCCACAGACCCACCAATACGGTCACAGACCCACCAATACGGTCACAGACCCACCAATACGGTCACAGACCCACCAATACGGTCACAGACCCACCAATACGGTCACAGACCCACCAATACGGTCACAGACCCACCAATACGGTCACAGACCCACCAATACGGTCACAGACCCACCAATGTGGTCACAGACCCACTAATACGGCCACAGACCTACTAATACGGCCACAGACCCACCAATACGGTCATCAGACCCACCAATACGGCCACAGACCCACCAATACGGTCACAGACCCACTAATATGGCGACCAGACCCACCAATACGGCCATATACCCACCAATACGGCCACCAGACCCACCAATACGGCCACAGACCCACCAATACGGTCACAGACCCACCAATACGGCCACCAGACCCACCAATACGGTCACAGACCCACCAATACGGCCACCAGACCCACCAATACGGTCACAGACCCACCAATACGGTCACAGACCCACCAATAAAGCCACATACCCACCAATATGGCCACCAGACCCACCAATACGGCCACAGACCCACCAATACGGCCACCAGACCCACCAATACGGTCACAGACCCACCAATACGGCCACCAGACCCACCAATACGGTCACAGACCCACCAATACGGTCACAGACCCACCAATAAAGCCACAGACCCACCAATATGGCCACCAGACCCACCAATACGGCCACCAGACCCACCAATACGGCCACCAGACCCACAAATACGGCCACAGACCCACCAATAAAGCCACAGACCCCCAATATGGCCACCAGACCCACCAATACGGCCACCAGACCCACCAATAAAGCCACAGACCCACCAATATGGCCACCAGACCCACCAATACGGCCACCAGACCCACCAATACGGCCACCAGACCCACAAATACGGTCACAGACCCACCAATAAAGCCACAGACCCACCAATATGGCCACCAGACCCACCAATACGGCCACCAGACCCACCAATACGGCCACAGACCTACCAATAAAGCCACAGACCCACCAATACGGTCACAGACCCACCAATAAAGCCACAGACCCACCAATATGGCCACCAGACCCACCAATACGGCCACCAGACCCACCAATACGGCCACCAGACCCACAAATACGGCCACAGACCCACCAATACGGTCACAGACCCATCAATACGGCCACAGACCCACCAATACGGCCACAGACCCACCAATACGGCCACAGACCCACCAATACGGTCACAGACCCACCAATACGGTCACAGACCCACCAATACGGTCACAGACCCACCAATAAAGCCACAGACTCAAAAATATGGCCACCAGACCCACCAATACGGTCACCAGACCTACCAATACGGCCACAGACCCACCAATACGGTCACAGACCCAAAATACGGTCACAGACCCACCAATAAAGCCACAGACCCACCAATATAGCCACCAGACCCACCAATACGGCCACCAGACCCACCAATACGGTCACAGACCCACCAATACGGTCACAGACCCAAAATACGGTCACAGACCCACCAATAAAGCCACAGACCCACCAATATGGCCACCAGACCCACCAATACGGCCACCAGTCCCACCAATACGGCCACCAGTCCCACCAATACGGCCACCAGACTCACCAATACGGTCACAGACCCAAAATTCGGTCACAGACCCCCAATACGGTCACAGACCCAAAATTCGGTCACAGACCCCCAATACGGCCATCAGACCCACCAATACGGCCACCAGACCCACCAATACGGTCACAGACCCATCAATACGGCCACAGCGGTGCTGGGAGGGCCGCCTGTCATCCCGGGTTGAGACGGACTCGCTGTCATCTTGAAATTAAATTTTTAGCGACGGACCGAAGTTTTGTCTTGTATTCTCAGCGGTGGGGGTGGGGGAAGGGGAGGGGGGAGGAGGTAGGGGGAGAAAGGGGAGCTGAAGAAGATGGGAGAAGAAAGGGGAGGCGGAGGTGGTAGGGGATGAAAGGGGAGGCGGAAAAACGGGGGAATGAGGAAGGGAAAATGAGGGTAAAGAAGGTGTAGAAAGTTAAGAAGTGAAGGAGAGAGTAAGGGTATGGAAGTGAAGGGTTGGAGAAAGAGAGGAGAAGGTGAGAGAGAGAGAGAGAGAGAGAGAGAGAGAGAGAGAGAGAGAGAGAGAGAGAGAGAGAGAGAGAGAGAGAGAGAGAGAGAGAGAGAGAGAGAGAGAGAGAGAGAGAGACAGAGCGGATGCGGAATAAGGGGGATAAAAAAGAGCAAGAGGATTGTAAGGGAACGGAAGGAGAGAGAAGTAGGGGAAGGAAGAAAATGGGTCTAGAGAGAGAGGCAGGTAAGAACTGAAGCTGAGATTGAGAGCCAGACGAGGAATGGGTTAAATACAGTTGTCCATCAACTTGAACAAAGCTGAGAGGGATATATAAGCCCCAACGGTTTGTAGGCTTCAGATAAGTTGATTAGTCTGTGGTTCAGGCTGCCGGTCACTTGGTGAGTCTGGTGGCCAGGCGACAGGTCTGTGGGTCAGGCTGCTGGTCACTTGGTGGGTCTGGTGGCCAGGGGACAGGTCTGTGGGTCAGTCTACTTGTCACTTGGTGGGTCTGGTGGCCAGGGGACGGGCCTGTGGGTCAGGCTGCCGGTCACTTGGTGGGTCTGGTGGCCAGGGGACAGGTCTGCGGGTCAGGCTGCTGGTCACTTGGTGGGTCTGGTGGCCAGGGGACGGGCCTGTGGGTCAGGCTGCCGGTCACTTGGTGGGTCTGGTGGCCAGGGGACAGGTCTGTGGGTCAGGCTGCTGGTCACTTGGTGGGTCTGGTGGCCAGGGGACAGGTCTGTGGGTCAGGCTGCTGGTCACTTGGTGGGTCTGGTGGCCAGGGGACGGGCCTGTGGGTCAGGCTGCCGGTCACTTGGTGGGTCTGGTGGCCAGGGGACAGGTCTGTGGGTCAGGCTGCTGGTCACTTGGTGGGTCTGGTGGCCAGGGGACAGGTCTGTGGGTCAGGCTGCTGGTCACTTGGTGGGTCTGGTGGCCAGGCGACAGGTCTGTGGGTCAGTCTACTTGTCACTTGGTGGGTCTGGTGGCCAGGCGACAGGTCTGTGGGTCAGTCTACTTGTCACTTGGTGGGTCTGGTGGCCAGGGGACAGGTCTGTGGGTCAGGCTGCTGGTCACTTGGTGGGGCTGGTGGCCAGGGGACGGGCCTGTGGGTCAGGCTGCCGGTCACTTGGTGGGTCTGGTGGCCAGGCGACAGGTCTGTGGGTCAGGCTGCTGGTCACTTGGTGGGTCTGGTGGCCAGGCGACAGGTCTGTGGGTCAGTCTACTTGTCACTTGGTGGGTCTGGTGGCCAGGGGACAGGTCTGTGGGTCAGGCTGCTGGTCACTTGGTGGGTCTGGTGGCCAGGCGACAGGTCTGTGGGTCAGTCTACTTGTCACTTGGTGGGTCTGGTGGCCAGGCGACAGGTCTGTGGGTCAGTCTACTTGTCACTTGGTGGGTCTGGTGGCCAGGGGACAGGTCTGTGGGTCAGGCTGCTGGTCACTTGGTGGGTCTGGTGGCCAGGGGACAGGTCTGTGGGTCAGGCTGCTGGTCACTTGGTGGGTCTGGCGGCCAGGGGACAGGTCTGTGGGTCAGGCTGCTGGTCACTTGGTGGGTCTGGTGGCCAGGCGACAGGTCTGTGGGTCAGGCTGCTGGTCACTTGGTGGGTCTGGTGGCCAGGGGACAGGTCTGTGGGTCAGGCTGCTGGTCACTTGGTGGGTCTGGCGGCCAGGGGACAGGTCTGTGGGTCAGGCTGCTGGTCACTTGGTGGGTCTGGTGGCCAGGGGACAGGTCTGTGGGTCAGGCTGCTGGTCACTTGGTGGGTCTGGTGGCCAGGCGACAGGTCTGTGGGTCATTGTGTATTTTATGTTCCTATATTATCCGGTTCGTGTTTCTATATTATTCCTGTTTAGTGACAATTTGTGTTTACCAGTTAATCCAAGTGTTATCTAAATGTCTAACCACATTGTGACTAATAAGAAACCAGATTGTCTTTGAATCTGATATCCTAAGAACTTGGATGTGTTGTAACATCAGGAGTGAATGACACACTCTGATGAACACCTGGTAAAAGATCTGGTCGTTTTACGACCAGATCACCTGATCTGAAAAGGTGATCAGGTGTTCAAAAGAACACCTGGTCGTTTATGATCTTAATGTTGCAGGTTATCATCGGTGGTCATCGCTAAGAGATAACTGGTTAAAAAAAACACAAAACAAGAGACGAGTTCCATTTTTTTTAAATATATGAATAGATGGTGGAAGCTGTACATAATACATAATAGGATAAGTTTAGATTTAGGAAAGACTTGGGTAAATACTGGTTCAGTAACAGGGTTGTTGATTTGTGGAACCAATTACCGCGTAACGTGGTGGAGGTGGGGTCCCTCGATTGTTTCAAGCGCGGGTTGGACAAGTATATGAGTGGGATTGGGTGGTTATAAATAGGAGCAGCCTCGTATGGGCCAATAGGCCTTTTGCAGTTGCCTTTGTTCTTATGTTCTTATGGTCTTAATAGTGTGTGGAAGCTTTACCCTTCTTTCTCTCTTACTCTTCCTACCCCCCCCCCCCCCACCCCCTTCATTCACTACTTTCTCCTACGTCCCTTTTCCTCCTCCTCCTTTCTACATCCTCTCTCTATGCTATTTACCAGTTAAACTTTCCTTCACTATTCTCTATTATCAATCTTATTTTATTACATCCTTCCCCCTTCCCCCCCTCCGTTACAATATACGTAAGCCTTTTACGACCCAATAGGCCTTCTGCAGTTTCCTTTTGTTCTCATGTTCTTTGTTCAGGTTGAAGTCTACTAAGATAATAAAATAATCCCAGGCGATTGTAGTACCTTAAGTCTATTTCAGACTGTTCTTAGTTCCCTTGATATATGTTCATGTGTGTGGGCTAGTCCATTTCATCCCCCCCTCTTTCTCCTCAACGGATCCCTTTCTCCAAGTCAGTGATGCATCCCCCCATTACCCTAATAACCCCCCCCCCCCTATTCCCTTTGTTTCCGACCTACCCCTTCCCTTTACTCAAGACCACACCCCAGTGAGTCAGACACCTGAAGCACCGGGCGGCCGCCACTGGCCTCTATTTGAATGGGAATAGACAAAGTTTCTCTGACATAAAAATGCCGCCATCAGGCCCGTGTAAAATTAGGCGATACACACCTTCAATGACTTGTAAGGTCGGGAGTCAGCTCCAAATCCCGGCTTTGCGAACCAGTAGTGGTTTAACGCGCTATTCTCGTCAACGTGTCTCGATGATTACCTAATAGTGGGTACAGGCTGGGAGGAATTTTTCTTGGACCTGCCTCTTCACAGTCCAGTGTTTTATTCTGTTTAATGTTTGAAAGTCAAGCTGCTGTTAATTTCCTTATTATATGGTACACTTCCAGGAAACATTGCATTGAAGAACATCTCATTAATTTTTGTTTCCAATACTGCAATCACATTAGGCTCTTTATTCAAAGATAATATCTTCTATTTCAATCTGGATATTTTGTTACTCGATCGTCATTGGTGTTACTGATCCTGAAGCTCTTCTTTGACATTCTGCTTGCTATATCTTCACAGGTCTCCATTAAGAAGCATTCAGGTCTTCTTAATGGAGAGGAGTGCAAATGAAGCAGTGCTGTGTTCTCACCTAGTTGTGCTTGTGCGGGGTTGAGCTTCGGCTCTTGGGTCCAGGCGGTCTTTGATCTTTGTGTGTGTGAGGGGAAGTGTGGAGTGGAGACAAGTTAAGTTGAAGGGAGAGAATGTGGAATTAGGAGACGAAGGGAGAACAAATAGAGATTGTGTGTTGGAGAATGATATTGAAAGAGGTTTTGCATGGGAGACAAATGGTGAGAGTTAAGAAAATATTTTGAGGTGAGTAGATGACAGGTAAGTAGGAATTCTCGGTAGATACACGTTGAAAGGTGGAGATGAGCTGAGAGGTGAAGACTGAGAGGCAAAGAAGAGGGTAGAAATGTAGAGAGGCGCTGACTAGTAGAAAGTGGCTAAGAAACAAATAGTAGTTACAGGACAGTGTGTGTGTGTGATTCGTAGAACAGGACTAAGAGACAGAATAGGGGCTAACGGGCAGAGGGTTGTTGAGAGTAGTTTAGATGTAGAGAGAAGTTCAGGGATACAGTAGTTGACAGACATTGAGAAGTTAGTACAGGAGTTGCTAAGTTGCTAAGGAGTTTATGCAGTCTCCGTGGTGTAGTGGTAAGACACTCGCCTGGCGTTCCGTGAGCGCTATGTCATGGGTTCGTATCCTGGCCGGGGAGGATTTACTGGGCGCAATTCCTTAACTGTAGCCTCTGTTTAACGCAACAGTAAAATGTGTACTTGGATGAAAAAACGATTCTTCGCGGCAGGGGATCGTATTCCAGGGACCTGCCCGAAACGCTACGCGTACTAGTGGCTGTACAAGAATGTAACAACTCTTGTATATATCTCAAAAAAAAAATAAAGTTGGCAGAGATATGAGGAATGCCAGGTGATAAATGACCTGAAGCTAGACATGAGAAATACCAGGCAAACAGTGACCTAAAGTCTGATATTATTTATTTAAACTAATTACAGGAGATGTTTTCTCTCACCTGGCCGACACGACCACCGTAACAGCCTCCACCTGAACACCGGCCGGAATGAACAGACTTCTACCTGCATCTGAAGCTTCGCGATCCGGATGCCTGTTGGAAGGTTTTCCAATCCAGTGTATAATGTATTATACAGAACCGCAAATACAAGAGAGGTGGAAGAAGGACGAGGGTCATATGATGTACAAATTATTTCAAAGATTTAAAAGTTACCAAAATACAATAAAACCAGATGAAGAAGATTATGTTTAACCTGATGGAGCTATTTAATACGACTTTGTTAATATCAGGCTTAAAGAGCTGTGTGGAAGGGAACTATCAAGGAAAACGCCAAGCCACTACGACTATAGAGCTGTGTGTAAGGGAATGGAACTATCAGGGGGAAAGCGCCAAGACACTACGACTATAGAGCTGCGTGTAAACAATAGAGTCGTTCATAAACAACCACACAGCGGTGATCATTAACATTCACATCCCAACAGTCCCAACCGGTGATCCCGGGTTCGATCCCCCCCTTGGGAGGGAAACAAAAAAATGATTGTTCACATTTCCTATTAACCTGATGCCTCTATTCACCTAGCAGTTATGCAACTGACGTGGACTACATCCCTCGGAAGATCAATAATGCGTGCTTATACATGGTGGTGGGGGGGGGGGCCTCATACACATACCAACATACAGGCTTCCTGTCCCGTTAACAACGTGAGTGTTCTAACTAATACTGAAATAATACCACGACCCCCCACGTTACCACTCTGACATGGCAGAAGGAAGGTTATCTTGAGATCAGGAAGAACAAAGTCAACGAGGAATAAAGGAAAGAACAAAGGAAGAACAAAGTCAACGAGAATAAGTTCTCTACGACATCGTAACGCGGCCTCTACGATGGGGGCAAAATGTAAGACCTGGGATAGGTTGGGCAGAGAGGTCTTAACCTCATGTGAGTTACAGTATTCACCAACGCTGATGTCAGTAGAACAATCTGATGGCGAAAATGAATGACAGAGTGGCACTGTGAATGACAGAGTGGCACTGTGAATGACAGAGTGGCACTGTGAATGACAGAGTGGCACTGTGAATGACAGAATGGCACTGTAAATGTGATTGATCTGAACGTAAACACCGTTTTGGAAATATAATTTTATATAAACACAAACAAAACAAACTGACGAGAAAATCAACATCTCAAGAAATAATATGTGCAACACCTACATGAACACCTGACCTGCTTGGAGGCTCAACACCTGACCTGCTTGGAGGCTCAGACGCAGCTTACAGCAAATAGTGCGTAAAGGGAACTTGAAATAAACCAAGTAAGCAAAGTACTCTAAATGAGATTGCAGAAAGAATAGCCCCTCGAAAAAAAATATATATTGAACGTTACAGGAGAGAAGGTGAATTCAAGAGTTTCTCAAATATTAAATTCAAACCAAAATATGTTTTTTTTTTTTAACGTGATATATTCAATATTGTATTCAGACGAGGTGTCACAATGATATGGTTGAAGAAATGATGAGCAACTCAGAAGATAGTGAAATGTCGACGTTTCGGTCCGTTCTGGACCATTAGCGTCAGGCGACTTTATAATGGTCCAGGACGGACCGAAACGTTGTCGTTTCTCCATCTTCTGAGTTGTGATTTGGTCGTTATGATATTCTATGCCCCATATTGGTCCGTGTGAATTGATTTTTTTCTATTAATAGTTTTATTTTGTTTAGGATTGTTTATATAAATCACACTGAACTTATTAACAATTTCTGTTTTTTTTTCTTTTTTTGAAGATACTTTTCGGAAATAATTGGTTTATAAATTGGTTACAAAAAAAACTCTCGCATAAGTCAACCCAAAATTGGTCATGATATTCTCACATTTCTCCTGGTAATTCGTAATAAATTGGTTCGGACATTTGGACAGATCCCTCCAGCCACTTGTATATAAAATGATCCACACATTTAATGAAGAGAGAGCAGGTGCAGGGCCCCGCTGTCTGCTCCAGACACCTGTCATGGTCATGATATTATTCTCTCTCTCTCTCTCTCTCTCTCTCTCTCTCTCTCTCTCTCTCTCTCTCTCTCTCTCTCTCTCTCTCTCTCTCTCTCTCTCTCTCCCCCCTCTCCCTCTCCCCCCCTCTCCTCTTCATCCCCCATATACTTCCCTCCTCTGTCTCCTACTCCACTACCCCCCCCCCCCACTCTTCCACCCCTCCCTGTGTTACCCAAGCCAGATTCTGCATCAAAAGCCACATGACCAATTTTGGCATAATACTCGAGTCTAGCGCTGGAGAGATATACAACAGATATGCAACATACAACAGGTATACACCATACAACAACACCGTGTTAGAGCATATGGCTACGATGTCACTTCTCTGATTTGTTTGTTTTGATTCCCATCTCTTAGAGTTGAGGCCCTTGTTTGTCACATACTTCATACATCAGAGTGCTAGAGGAGCACTTACGCGTGACACTCGACTCATACATATGTATTATACATACATATGAGGTGAAATGTATCTTTAAAACCTTTTTTTTTTCGTCTAGTTCATATCTTACATCGGATTAGCTTGTGAGAACAGACTGAGTGGGGCATCGTTAGTGTTTATTATGTCTTAATTGGGATAAGTGATTAGGTTTATTGTTGGGTTAAGTTGCATGAAAAGGTCATCATTATGTTGCACAAGGGGGGGAGAGGGGGGGGGGAAGGTGGTGATTATAATTAACTGTAAAGAAGAAAGGTAACAAGATGGTTGTAAGAAGGCAAAAGAGTAGATGAAGTAGACACAGAAAAATGGCGTAGATGAGAAGTAGACGAGGAGAACGAGGAGAGAGGGGAGGAAGCTGAAGAGTAGAATATGCAGAAGTATACACAACATCTGTAACCTTCACTTCAGAAACAGCTCCTGTAACCTACACTCCAGAAACAGCTCCTGTAACCTTCACTCCAGAAACAGCTCCTGTAACCTACATTCCAGAAACAGCTCCTGTAACCTTCACTCCAGAAACAGCTCCTGTAACCTTCACTCAAGAAACAGCTCCTGTAACCTTCACTCCAGAAACAGCTCCTGTAACCCAACACTCCAGAAACAGCTCCTGTAACCTTCACTCCAGAAACAGCTCCTGTAACCTATTCTCCAGAAACAGCTCCTGTAACCTATACTCCAGAAACAGCTCCTGTAACCTAACACTCCAGAAACAGCTCCTGTAACCCAACACTCCAGAAACAGCTCCTGTAACCAACACTCCAGAAACAGCTCCTGTAACCAACACTCCAGAAACAGCTCCTGTAACCAACACTCCAGAAACAGCTCCTGTAACCAACACTCCAGAAACAGCTCCTGTAACCCAACACTCCAGAAACAGCTCCTGTAACCCAACACTCCAGAAACAGCTCCTGTAACCAACACTCCAGAAACAGCTCCTGTAACCAACACTCCAGAAACAGCTCCTGTAACCCACACTCCAGAAACAGCTCCTGTAACCCAACACTCCAGAAACAGCTCCTGTAACCTAACACTCCAGAAACAGCTCCTGTAACCCAACACTCCAGAAACAGCTCCTGTCCAGAAACAGCTCCTGTAACCAACACTCCAGAAACAGCTCCTGTAACCAACACTCCAGAAACAGCTCCTGTAACCAACACTCCAGAAACAGCTCCTGTAACCAACACTCCAGAAACAGCTCCTGTAACCAACACTCCAGAAACAGCTCCTGTAACCAACACTCCAGAAACAGCTCCTGTAACCAACACTCCAGAAACAGCTCCTGTAACCAACATTTCAGAACCAAACAAAATTTATATTTCAATATTGTTATTGTTAAATTCACGACTTAAATATAGAATAAAACAATATTAACTACATCACGAAAAGATTAAAACATAATTTTCAGGAAGCGCCAAGACAGTATTGACTATATAGGCCATGGAAGGAACAGGAGGAGAGAGCAAGCAGGAGTTGGGATATGAGGTTCAGTGCGGAGGCTCGAACGCCGACCCTGGCAGAAGCGAGGTCATCGACCACGGGAAGTGGTTGATCACTTGAGTCACGTTTATATGGTGCTAAGGGTAGCGGTGTCATAATGCCTCTCGCAGGACATATATATGTTATTGTCCAGTGATATTTTGTCCTGTGGTATATTGTTAAGTGTTTCTTGAGTCCAATGATGGTACGTGTGTTTATACTTCTATATAGGCCTATGTGAGTATGCATTTTTTATGTGTGTGTGTGTTTACTAGTTGTGTACTAGTTGTGTTTTTGCGGGGGTTGAGCTTTGCTCTTTCGGCCCGCCTCTCAACTGTTTACTAACTAACTACTAACTTACTAACTACTTTTTTTTTCCCCACACCACACACAAACACACACACACACACCAGGAAGCAGCCCGTGACAGCTGACTAACTCCCAGGTACCTATTTACTGCTAGGTAACAGGGGCACTTAGGGTGAAAGAAACTTTGCCCATTTGTTTCAGCCTCGTGCGGGAATCGAACCCGCGTCACAGAATTACGAGTCCTGCGCGCTATCCACCAGGCTACGAGGCCCCTGTGTGTGTGTGTGTGTGTGTGTGTGTGTGTGTGTGTGTGTGTGTGTGTGTGTGTGTGTGTGTGTGTGTGTGTGCGCGGCTTTGTACATGATTTTAACATGAAAACACTTATGGACCCCCATTCCTTTCCACACGTCCCATCCCAGACCCATATCCTGATCCCTTCCCAGTGCTCTATAGTCGTAATGGCTTGCCACCTTCTCCTAATTATTCCCTTCCATTATGTATGTGAGTTTACATGATGTACACACAACATTTTCCATTTTACATGAGTATGAAGTAGTACATGAGCGTACTTTTATGCTTGATTAATAATATAACAAAAAAGGAAACCCTCAATAGTGCGCCCTTTCCGATACATAAGCCATATGTAACTGCAACACCTCGACATCTTCGATACATAAGCCATATGTAACTGCAACACCTCGACATCTTCGATACATAAGCCATATGTAACTGCAACACCTCGACATCTTCGATACATAAGCCATATGTAACTGCAACACCTCGACATCTTCGATACATAAGCCATATGTAACTGCAACACCTCGACATCTTCGATACATAAGCCATATGTAACTGCAACACCTCGACATCTTCGATACATAAGCCATATGTAACTGCAACACCTCGACATCTTCGATACATAAGCCATATGTAACTGCAACACCTCGACATCTTCGATACATAAGCCATATGTAACTGCAACACCTCGACATCTTCGATACATAAGCCATATGTAACTGCAACACCTCGACATCTTCGATACATAAGCCATATGTAACTGCAACACCTCGACATCTTCGATACATAAGCCATATGTAACTGCAACACCTCGACATCTTCGATACATAAGCCATATGTAACTGCAACACCTCGACATCTTCGATACATAAGCCATATGTAACTGCAACACCTCGACATCTTCGATACATAAGCCATATGTAACTGCAACACCTCGACATCTTCGATACATAAGCCATATGTAACTGCAACACCTCGACATCTTCGATACATAAGCCATATGTAACTGCAACACCTCGACATCTTCGATACATAAGCCATATGTAACTGCAACACCTCGACATCTTCGATACATAAGCCATATGTAACTGCAACACCTCGACATCTTCGATACATAAGCCATATGTAACTGCAACACCTCGACATCTTCGATACATAAGCCATATGTAACTGCAACACCTCGACATCTTCGATACATAAGCCATATGTAACTGCAACACCTCGACATCTTCGATACATAAGCCATATGTAACTGCAACACCTCGACATCTTCGATACATAAGCCATATGTAACTGCAACACCTCGACATCTTCGATACATAAGCCATATGTAACTGCAACACCTCGACATCTTCGATACATAAGCCATATGTAACTGCAACACCTCGACATCTTCGATACATAAGCCATATGTAACTGCAACACCTCGACATCTTCGATACATAAGCCATATGTAACTGCAACACCTCGACATCTTCGATACATAAGCCATATGTAACTGCAACACCTCGACATCTTCGATACATAAGCCATATGTAACTGCAACACCTCGACATCTTCGATACATAAGCCATATGTAACTGCAGCACCTCGACATCTTCGATACATAAGCCATATGTAACTGCAACACCTCGACATCTTCGATACATAAGCCATATGTAACTGCAGCACCTCGACATCTTCGATACATAAGCCATATGTAACTGCAACACCTCGACATCTTCGATACATAAGCCATATGTAACTGCAACACCTCGACATCTTCGATACATAAGCCATATGTAACTGCAACACCTCGACATCTTCGATACATAAGCCATATGTAACTGCAACACCTCGACATCTTCGATACATAAGCCATATGTAACTGCAACACCTCGACATCTTCGATACATAAGCCATATGTAACTGCAACACCTCGACATCTTCGATACATAAGCCATATGTAACTGCAACACCTCGACATCTTCGATACATAAGCCATATGTAACTGCAACACCTCGACATCTTCGATACATAAGCCATATGTAACTGCAACACCTCGACATCTTCGATACATAAGCCATATGTAACTGCAACACCTCGACATCTTCGATACATAAGACATATGTAACTGCAACACCTCGACATCTTCGATACATAAGACATATGTATCTACAGTTCCACGCCATTTTCTACACATAAGCTTGAGTATCTACGATACGCAACCCATATTTACCTGCACACTATCATCATTACACAAGTCGTATTGAACTATTGTATAGCATCGTTTTTAATACTCGATTTAGCACCAATACAACATCGCATGTATTGTATTGATTTAGCATCAATACAACATCGCATGTATTGTATTGATTTAGCATCAATACAACATTGTATTCAATACACAATTTGGATTTAACAGAGGAAATCAAATTCCTGTAAATTCGATCCTAAAAATGAACACGGAGGCTTCTGGCCTCACATTGTAAAATATTTCGCTCCATCATAATGTACTGCATAATATTACAATATAATGAATATCTTTATAATATGTTACGTGAAATTATAATAGAGGGACGGATATATATATATATATATATATATATATATATATATATATATATATATATATATATATATATATATATATATATCTTTTATGGTGCAGGGAGAAGACTGACTTTTGTTTTTATGTACACTGTAGTGACTTTGTTTACCTTTGTTATTTGTTATGAATGGATTGCGTTAATTATCGAGGTACCTCTAGCCAATCGCGAGGCTGTAAACCTGGGCTCCCTGGTAATTATTGGCCAGACTTAGTGGTGTTCAACCTGCTGACCGAGTGACCGAGTGATACTCACGTCAGCTGTATATCATACAGTTGGTTATATTAGTGTTTGTGTATATTCACACCCGGGGAAGGTAACTCTGCCTAGCTCATCCTAGCTGGAAGTGATGCTGTGTATTTGTTAAGTAATCAATGTTGGAATATCATCCTAGCCGCTATGTTGACTTCTGTGGTCTGTAACAATCACTTATGTGTCGTGACTTTACACTAACACATGCACAGTGACCTTACACTAACACATGCACAGTCAAAAATGTCACATCATGTTCATACGTCTCTTGCACAGCTCGACCACACCCCATCCACACCATGATAGCCACCACACCACCACCACACCACCACCACCACCACACCACCACACCACCACCACACCACCACACCACCACTACCACCACCACACCACCACACCACCACCACCACCACCACACCACCACACACCACCTTACCACCACAACACCACACCACCACCACACCACCACTACCACCACACCACCACCACACCTACCTCTCCACTACTCTCCTCCCTCACCTCACCTCCACGGCCCCCACACAGACCAAGACAAGCCTGGTGTTCCTAACAGAGCAGATCGAACAACATAGCAGGACTTTATATGCTGGCTGGGCAGCTCGGGGCTGGCCGTAAGTCAGAGGCGGGAGCGGGCAGGGCGAGGAGGGGCCGCTCCATGCTAACGGGCCGCCATCCAGCCTGTAAATGATATTTTATTGGGTGGTAAGGGAGAATTAGCAGCGTCTGTGTCTCGGCGGAGGCTATGTTGGGAGTGTGGCTATGTTGGGAGTGTGGCTATGTTGGGAGTGTGGCTATGTTGGGAGTGTGGCTATGTTGGGAGTGTGGCTATGTTGGGAGTGTGGCTATGTTGGGAGTGTGGCTATGTTGGGAGTGTGGCTATGTTGGAAGTGTCGCTATGTTAGGAGTGTGGCTATGTTGGGAATGTGGCTATGTTGGGAGTGTGGCTATGTTGGGAGTGTGGCTATGTTGGGAGTGTGGCTATGTTGGGAGTGTGGCTATGTTGGGAGTGTGGCTATGTTGGGAGTGTGGCTATGTTGGGAGTGTGGCTATGTTGGGAGTGTGGCTATGTTGGGAGTGTGGCTATGTTGGGAGTGTGGCTATGTTGGGAGTGTGGCTATGTTGGGAATGTGGCTATGTTGGGAGTGTGTTGGGAGTGTGGCTATGTTGGGAGTGTGGCTATGTTGGGAGTGTGGCTATGTTGGGAGTGTGGCTATGTTGGGAGTGTGGCTATGTTGGGAGTGTGGCTATGTTGGGAGTGTGGCTATGTTGGGAGTGTGGCTATGTTGGGAGTGTGGCTATGTTGGGAGTGTGGCTATGTTGGGAGTGTGGCTATGTTGGGAGTGTGGCTATGTTGGGAGTGTGGCTATGTTGGGAGTGTGGCTATGTTGGGAGTGTGGCTATGTTGGGAGTGTGGCTATGTTGGGAGTGTGGCTATGTTGGGAGTGTGGTTATGTTGGGAGTGATGCTGTGTTGGGAGTGTGGCTATGTTGGGAGTGTGGTTATGTTGGGAGTGATGCTGTGTTGGGAGTGTGGCTATGTTGGGAGTGTGGTTATGTTGGGAGTGATGCTGTGTTGGGAGTGTGGTTATGTTGGGAGTGATGCTATGTTGGGAGTGAGGCTATGTTGGGAGTGTGGCTGTGTTGGGAGTGTGGCTGTGTTGGGAGTGTGGCTATGTTGGGAGTGTGGCTATGTTGGGAGTGTGGCTATGTTAGGAGTGAGGCTTTGTTGGGAGTGTGGCTATGTTGGGAGTGTGGTTATGTTGGGAGTGATGCTGTGTTGGGAGTGTGGCTATGTTGGGAGTGATGCTGTGTTGGGAGTGTGGCTATGTTGGGAGTGTGGCTATGTTGGGAGTGTGGCTATGTTGGGAGTGTGGCTATGTTGGGAGTGTGGCTATGTTAGGAGTGAGGCTTTGTTGGGAGTGTGGCTATGTTGGGAGTGTGGCTATGTTGGGAGTGTGGCTATGTTGGGAGTGTGGCTATGTTGGGAGTGTGGCTATGTTGGGAGTGTGGCTATGTTGGGAGTGTGGCTATGTTGGGAGTGTGGCTATGTTGGGAGTGAGGCTATGTTGGGAGTGTGGCTATCTTGGGAGTGTGGCTATGTTGGGAGTGTGGTGGGAGTGTGGCTATGTTGGAGTGTGGCTATCTTGGGAGTGAGGCTATGTTGGGAGTGTGGCTATCTTGGGAGTGTGGCTATCTTGGGAGTGAGGCTATGTTGGGAGTGTGGCTATGTTGGGAGTGTGGCTATCTTGGGAGTGAGGCTATGTTGGGAGTGTGGCTATGTTGGGAGAGTGGCTATGTTGGGAATGTCGCTATGTTGGGAGTGTGGCTATGTTGGGAGTGTGGCTATGTTGGGAGTGTGGCTATGTTGGGAGTGTGGCTATGTTGGGAGTGTGGCTATGTTGGGAGTGTGGCTATGTTAGGAGTGAGGCTATGTTGGGAGTGTGGCTATGTTGGGAGTGTGGCTATCTTGGGAGTGAGGCTATGTTGGGAGTGTGGCTATGTTGGGAGTGTGGCTATGTTGGGAGTGTGGCTATCTTGGGAGTGAGGCTATGTTGGAAGTGTGGCTATGTTGGGAGTGTGGCTATGTTGGGAGTGTGGCTATCTTGGGAGTGAGGCTATGTTGGGAGTGTGGCTATGTTGGGAGTGTGGCTATCTTGGGAGTGAGGCTATGTTGGGAGTGTGGCTATGTTGGGAGTGTGGCTATCTTGGGAGTGAGGCTATGTTGGGAGTGTGGCTATCTTGGGAGTGTGGCTATCTTGGAGTGAGGCTATGTTGGGAGTGTGGCTATGTTGGGAGTGTGGCTATCTTGGAGTGAGGCTATGTTGGGAGTGTGGCTATGTTGGGAGAGTGGCTATGTTGGGAATGTCGCTATGTTGGGAGTGTGGCTATGTTGGGAGTGTGGCTATGTTGGGAGTGTGGCTATGTTGGGAGTGTGGCTATGTTGGGAGTGTGGCTATGTTGGGAGTGAGGCTATGTTGGGAGTGTGGCTATGTTAGGAGTGAGGCTTTGTTGGGAGTGTGGCTATGTTGG
>NW_025568004.1:0-26058 GCF_020424385.1 Procambarus clarkii
CTGTTTTCCTTTTGGACTGGGACAACTTGTTTGCTGCATCCTTGTAATTTTGCGTGATGTATTCCATCATATCTTGGGCGTCTTTTCCCTGAGCTCTGTTTCCCATGCTATATCTGCTAGGCATTTTCTTATCTCCTCATAGTTTCCCTTTCGGTATGCTAACCTTTTGGTTTCGGTATCCCTTCTCGAGTTCAATAACCCTTCTTCAATCAGGTACTCAAACACCAATACACTGTGGTCGCTCATTCCTACTGGGTCCTCAAAACTGATTTCTCTTATGTCAGAGTCGTTCAGGGTGAAAACCAGGTCGAGTCTCGCTGGTTCGTCGTTTCCTCTCATCCTTGTGGGTTCACTGACATGCTGGGTTAAGAAGTTTCTAGTCGTCACCTCCAGTAGTTTGGCTCTCCACGTATCCTCGCCTCCATGCGGTTCCTTGTTCTCCCAATCAATCCTGCCGTGATTGAAGTCCCCCATGATGAGCAGGTGGGATCTATTTCTACAGGCAGAAGAGGCTGCCCTCTCAATTATAGTGTTAACTGCCATGTTGTTGCTTTCGTACTCTTGACTGGGTCTTTTGTCATTTGGTGGAGGATTATATATTACTGCTACTACTATCCTTGGTCCTCCCATTGTCATGGTGCCTGCTATGTAGTCTCTGAAACCCTCACAGCCCGGGATAGCCATCTCCTTAAAACTCCATTCCTTTCTCATGAGTAGGGCCACTCCTCCTCCTCCCCTACCTTCCCTCTCTTTCCTTATTATTGTGTACTCCTGGGGAAACACGGCATTCGTTATGATTCCAGAGAGTTTTGTTTCAGTGAGTCCAATTACATCTGGGTTCATTACATCTGTGTGTGTGTGTGTGTGTGTGTGTGTGTGTGTGTGTGGTGTGTGTGTGTGTGGGTGTGTGTGTGTGTGTGTGTGTGTGTGTGTGTACTCACCTAGTGTACTCACCTAGTTGTGTTTGCGGGGGTGAGCTCTGGCTCTTTGGTCCCGCCTCTCAACCGTCAGTCAACAGGTGTACAGGTTCCTGAGCCTATTGGGCTCTATCATATCTACACTTGAAACAGTGTATGGAGTCAGCCTTCACCACATTACTTCCTAATGCACTCCATTTGTCAACCACTCTGACACTAAACAAGTTCTTTCTAATATCTCTGTTGCTCATTTGGGCGCTCAGTTTCCACCTGTGTCCCCCTAGTGCGTGTGCCCCTTGTGTTAAATAGCCTGTCTTTATCAACCCTCTCGATTCCCTTGAGAATCTTGAATGTGGTGATCATGTCCCCCCTAACTCTTCTGTCTTCCAGCGAAGTGAGGTTTAATTCCCGTAGTCTCTCCTCGTAGCTCATACTTCTCAGCTCGGGTACTAGTCTGGTGGCAAACCTTTGAACCTTATCCAGTTTAGTCTTATGCTTGACTAGACATGGCCTCCATGCTAGAGCCGCATACTCCAGGATTGGTCTGACATATGTGGTATATAATGTTCTGAAAGATTCCTTTGTGGGAAAAACCTGCTGGGATTGATATAAGAGGAGACTACCAGGGACTTGTACTGAACTAAATTAAAAAATTACTGTCTGCAAATTAATTCAACTAAAATCTCTAGCTAGGGTTGTAAATCCTAATTCCTCTTTTCCTAATGACAGACTGTGGGCTGTAAGGGACAGGTGGGGTGAATGACTTTGTTGATAGAAGTTCCAGTCCACCTGTAGACAGGGATCTCACATCAGCTTGTATTTTATACAAGGATAAGATTTGATAAATTCAGTTATCTGACTGAACACTGGCTCTGTTTAAATCAGAGATTTAAACATACATAGTCTAACCTAGTACCATAACTTAACAGCCAATATGTTCTTATACTATAAACAACAAATTAAATTGTAAAAGTATAATAAATGACCTTAAATGTAGTCTTAATACTATTAACTTAGTACTAGAAATTATTCAATTAAATGAACTTATATGATAACTTAAAAATTAACTAAGCAAGCTATTGATAACTTAATTTATATATTCAAATATATATGCAGACATTCAATTTATACGATACAGTTAGCTTGAGTGAATCTCTTCCAACAATATGGACACTTATGAGGTTTTTACTTATTGAGGCTGAATTCTTTTCTGACACAATGGACACTCATGAGGTTCAGTGCTTGGATAAGATTCACAGCTACACTACAATTTTAATAAACGTACCGATGAATGAGGCTTTGCCTCGCTTTTTAACCAACAGACAGATTTATAGGATATTAAAGTTACACAAGCATACAATTGGCCAATCATATACCAAATAACCTTCAATATACTTCTCTGCCAGTCGGGGTGCCTGTCTGACAAGTTTGCCAGACTGATTAACTCTCTTGTTGAGTTTAGGCACGATATTTTGCTACAGCGTTGCTGTATGATGATCTGGTAGCGTTGCTACGTGATTTTTCTTTAACTGCGTTGCAGAAGAATGATATTTGATAAAGAATGAAGGTGGAGGTTGAAGGTGAAGGTGGAAACCGTGTCACCGTGATCTCCACTATACACTCTTATTTTATGAATGTTCTAGGATTTTCCTTGTAGATATTGTCCAGGTACTCCCCCAGTTCTAGAGAGTATTCACTGGCGATAAAAATGTTAAATAAGGTGTCCTTGAGCTGGTAATGTTCGCTAAGGATCAGTCACTTGTTCACTCATTTGTAAACAAACGCGGAGTGCCGCTAGGCTTTGTAAGTGGGCGCTTCACTCCCCCCATCGCCCTGCCATGCTCTCTGTGCACGGTAGCCTTCTATGAATATTGATTGATTATTTTTACAGTCTAGACTTATGATTAAGATAAGATGTGATTATAATATAATTAGATATAAGATTTAAAGATTATAAGTAGTATTTGAAAGTACCACTGAATCTTATTAAGGATTCGATATTATCCCTACCGGATGTTGAATCAATGTTCCAATAGTTTTTTAATTAACAAATCCTTCTAGAAGATTCTGGATCCTTGAGAAATCATGTACAAAGTCACGTAGGCATCAAAAGGGCCCCTGTTGCGTACGTGTTCATGGTGCCATTGTCATCCAGGATCAAGCTATATAATGAATCTTTCATGATTCTAATATGATTTTGATACGATTTAGATATGATTTTGATATGATTTAGATATGATATAGAAATTATACATTTCTTAGATGATTATTAGATATGGTGGGTAAAAATTTCCCACATCTTCCAGAGGGAGAGAACTGGCACAGAGTCCAATACTTAGGACAATAGTAACCATATGTATTTATTTACTCTCCATTGGATTGATAATACAAGTGCAAATTTTGCTTGCACTTTTGTGCTGCTGTCCGTTGTGGACGATTGTGTCTGTTAGGAGTCTGTGGGTCTTGTGGAGTTAGAGTGTCTTGAGGTCTCTCAGGATCTAACTGCAGCTGGCTCACTGATTCCATGTGGATGAGTTTGTCCAATGTCTTCAGGGAAGTTGTTCCTTTAGACAGGATTTTGACTATTCTCAAAATCCCCTGACTATCTGGATGGACTGAGACAACTTTACCTAATGGCCAGTCAGCCCTAGGGCCATCACTGTCTACCAAGACAATATCGCCAGGTTGGAGATTAGATATATTATGTGGGACATTGGCCCCATAGTGATGTTCTCGTAGAGATGTAAGATATTCTTTTGTCCAAACATCATTCCATTTTTGGATTATACTGGACAGATGCTTATACCCCTGAACCAACTCGCTCTGACCCACATATGAGGGATCTCTGATCTCATCATCCACTAGAGATGGTACTGGAGTCAGAAGTCTTCCATACATTAGGTGGGCAGGACTTAATGGCTCATGTTGAGTAGGATCCTCAGACAAGTAAGTCAACGGCCGGTTATTCACCCTTGATTCTATTTCCGTGATTACTGTCTGGAGTTCTTGAAAATTGATTTTCTGACGGTGTAGAGATTTTCTCAAGGATCTTTTTACAGTTCCTATTAACCGTTCATAAAATCCTCCGTGCCATGGGGCTCTCGGAGGGATAAATTTCCATCTGCAATGACGCTGTTCCAGTGTGGAAGTAACTGCAGGATGGGAACAGATTTCCCGTAGACATGCTTCTCCAGCTACCAAGTTTGCTCCGTTATCTGAAATCATCAGCTTAGGGCATGATCGGCGTGCTGCGAATCTGCGGAAAGCTTGAATAAATGATTGAGCAGTCATATCGGGTGTTACCTCTAGATGTACTGCCCTGGTGGTAGCACAGGTGAACAGACAGATGTATGCCTTGATAGGTTGCTTATCTGCAGTCCCTGTTAGATATATTGCTCCTGTATAATCTACTCCTGTCGTTTCGAAAGGTTGTAGATGGACCACTCGTTCCTTTGGCAGGGGTGGTGGCCCTGGATAAGAGCAAGTTCTTGCATCGTACCTTCGGCATATCATGCAATTCTTCAAGATTGATTTGACTGACTGTCTTCCCTGAGGAATCCAGTACTGCTGTCTGATTTGTGTGAGTGTGTCTAACACTCCTCCATGTTTGATGATTTGTTGATGTGTATGCAACACAATCAACCTTGTGATCCAATGATTTTTTGGTAAAAGCCATGGATGCACGGTATCTAGATTGATATCTGCGTGTTTAAGTCTCCCTCCACAACGCAGAATGTTGTGATTTTCTTGGTCTATCCACAGACCGAGATTGTGTTTTAACTTATGTGGAAGATTTTCATAGTTATTCCCATAAGTTTCTCTCTGGGCTTGTCTTACCCAATAGATAAGTGCATCAGGAAAAGTGTATTTTATACCTTTTTTCCTGAGATAATGAAACACGTTCTGTGTTACATTGATTAATTTGATGAGCGAGGAGTAACGAGTACAATCCAAGACTGATATTTGTGCTTGCTGCCTGGTGGTAGTTACGGTTTGTGTCGTAATGACTTGTGGCTTTTGTTCAGGCCAACTACCATTCACTAACCATCGAGGCCCATGAAACCAAATATCTGCCTTTGCAAACTGTTTAAATGTCATACCTCTTGATAAGAGATCAGCTGGATTATCCTTTGTTGGTACATGCAACAATTGAAAGCCTGCGGAAATTTCTTTAATTTCCGAGACGCGATTTTTTACATATGGAGTTGGACAGTTGTCGTTTCGTACCCATTGTAAGACAGCTTCATTGTCAGACCATATAATGACATCTTTGATGTTCATGGTAGACAAGACTTGTTTGATATGTACTGCTAAGCGTGTGCCAGTTAGCAGTGCTGTTAGTTCCATCTGAGGCAAAGTCCTCTTTTTTAATGGAGCGACTCTGGCCTTAGAGGTGATAAGATATGATTGATTAGAAGTCACTAAGTAAGCACAAGCTCCAAAAGCTTTGGCTGACGAGTCTGCGAATACATGTAGTGATACTTCTTCATTTTCCTCGACTATGTGTCTCGGAAAGATTATCTTTTCAACTAAAGTTTGTTCTTGAGCCACTTCCATCCAAGCTTTTTGTAACTGGATTGGTAGTGGATCATCCCAACCAACCTTAGCTTTCCATGCTTGTTGCACCAATAAACGCCACTTGATAGTCAAAGGATTTAGTAGACCTAGTGGGTCGAATACTTTGCTAACTTGTGACAGCAAATCCCTTTTTGTAGTGATGTTGTAATTTACTGGCACAGATTTGATCGATATTGTGTCCGAGATTAAATCCCAATCCATACCTAACACCTTTTGTGATTCTGGTATGTGATATTCAGGGTAATCTCTTACTATTTGATTATTCAATGTTGCATTATTAGAAGCCCAAGATTGTAGTGGCATGTTGGCACCTTGTAACTCTTTGTTGGCCTCTTGATATAATTGTAACAGTTCAGTAGTACTGTTAACTGTCCCTTGAAAATTATCTACATATAGATTTTGACTGATTTCAGTCTTACAGGGACTTGATGATTTCTTCAGATGAGTATCTAGAGTTGCTTGCAATAGAAATGGACTGCTTGTCGCGCCAAAAAGAACTGATGAGAATCTGAAAGTCACTACAGGACTATTGACATCTTCTGGGTTCTCTACCCATAGAAACTTAGTGAAGTCTCTATCTTCTTCCTGTAAGCCAACTCTTAGAAAGGCCTTACTTATATCTGCTGAATACGCATATTTGTTAAGTCTAAACTTCAACAGTATGTCATACAATTTCTGAGTTAGACTTGGACCTGTTTGCAAACAATCATTTAGACTGGTTCCTTGGGGTCCAGATTTAGAGCTACAATTAAAAACTATCCGTAAAGGAGTCGTTTTTGATTCTCTCATTACAGCCATGTGAGGTAAAAAATGGCCTGTTTGCGTATTGTCATGTTTCACGACTTCGATGAATTTATTCTTTAATTGTTGAGCAATAATCTCATGATAGAGCTTTAAATGCTCAGGCCTTTTTCTTAGCTTTGCTAGTTGCGATTTAAATTGACTATAAGCCATGTGATAATTGGTAGGTAAGGTTTTATGGTTGATTTTCCATGGTAGCCTTACCCAGTACTGTCCATCATGGTACTGTACAGTTTCTAAGTATTGATTATATGCACAGACATCATCAGGACTTGGTTGTTCAGGAATTATTCCTATGGCATCAAGTTCCCACAATTGATGTACAGATTCTAATCCATCATCAATCATGTGGGGGATTTTAAGTGGTGACTGTTCTTTGCCTAGTCATGCCACTATTACAGTTTCTGTATGATGTGATTTTTCAGGAGTTGAAGGTTCAAGATCTAGTATAGGTCCTGTCATTAATATGCCTCCTGCTGATTTGAGTATATTCATACCCATAGATTCTTCTGATCCCAGAATGAATCGATGATAGTAGTCAGCTCCAATCAGGATTCCGATATCCCCTATGTAGTCAGAATCAAGCAGAGGATCTGCTAATTGTATTCCTTTTTCTTTTAGGAATTTAATTGTGGCTGTCAGACCAGTCACTTCCATTTCAGTAGGAATTTTATCAACTACTATGGCTTCTACTGTCCTTTGGGATGTACCTAGACAGACATTGAGTTTTACTACTGGAAAGGTTCTACGACCAGAATTAGTAAAAAACCCTGATATGGAGGTAGATACTTGCTTTGAAGATTTAAGTTGTAAATCTTCTGCCATCTTTTTACTGATAAAGGTTTTCTGTGACCCTTGATCAAAAAAGCCTCTCGTTGGAATACAAATTCCTTGATTGCATAGTTCTAGCTGTGCAGTAGGCAATATGGCTGCTGTAACAATTTCTGTATCCAAGTCGTTGACATTGCTCATTACTGTACAGAATTGTACGGCTGTTGTGGTATTATCATCTTTGGGCTTTGCCTGAGATGCAGGTTGATTATTGGAAGTCTGTGATCTGGATTGAGTGTTAATATCACCACAGAGTGCTGTGTGATGTACACATTTATGACAATATTGGCAGTTCTGCAATTGAGTGATACACTCACTTGTATCGTGCTTCCGTAGACAACGGATGCACCTGTTCAGAGATTTCAGTCGATCGATTCGACTGGCACGGCCTTCATAAACTGTGCATTGATAAATGGTATGTGCTTCTTGACAGAATAAACATTTTGGGGCACTTGTAGCTCCTTTTGTCTTATCTGTCTTAGGAGCTTGGTTTCCTACAGTTCTGTTAACTGTGGGGGATATAGCATAAGAGCCAACATTATTCTGTTTCCACTTTGCAGAAGAGGAGTTTTGTTGCCTTGATTTTTGACTGCCATTCTGGACATTTTTGCTTTTGTCCGTGGATTCACTTTTGGGGATTTTTTCTTGAGATCTAAGTTTTCCTCGGCTTCGTAATCTTTGTACGTAAGCTCGAAGTCCATCAAAGATTTGGCTTTGTGATAAGATGTTGTTACAAGTATGTAAAACTTGTAGGTAAGTAATTACATGCAAGTAGGTCATACAAGCATGTAACACTTGTACTCCTCCAAGGATTTCCTTAAAGGATGAATTGTATCTGTAATAATGTGTATCTACATTATTCATGATGTGATGAAGCATTTTGCTTTTTCTTTTTTTTTCTCGGCTTTGCCTTTTCTATTAAGTAAGTCTCTTTGAGATGCTTGATTAACTTCAGATTTTCTGAGGCTGCTTTCACTCCAGTGAAAGCATGAGATTAAGTGATCAAGACTTTATTCTTGGATTAAGATAGTTATCTTAGATGGATGATAATATTTGTATTGACATTGTCAATGGGCTGTTAGCCTTTCAGATTGTGTTGTGAGATTAAGATTGGTCTTAATCCCCAATTGTAGACTATTGTAGCCAAGTGATGATGACATTTGTCTATCACCTGATTTAAATGGTCTGTAGGCTGTAGATTCAAGTGATTTTTTTAGACACTTTGTGTCCTTTTCTTTTCTGTTTCAGCTGCTGGTGGAATACTGTTAGTCATTTTGACCTTTTCCAAGTTTTGGAGATTCCGAGATTTTTCTCTTTTTTCTGATAAATATGTATGATGTTAATGTATTTTGATAAATGAGCTTTCCTGTCTACTTAGGTAATGATTCCAAAGATCGTCCTTCATTTCCTCCCTGGAATCTGGTTGTAGCAGGTGTTCAATTATCAAAAGTACTGTAATAATTTGATTTGTGTCCCGAATGCACGAATGCACCAAGTTGGTAAATCTTGTAATAATTTTTTAAAAATAGTAAATGGCACTATTTTTGCAAAGTTATTACAAAATCTGTTACCATAATAATTGTTAGATAAAATACAGTAGAATGTCTACTGGTTTTACCTGGAATAGGGTATGATATAGTTGATTATGGTTAGATTGTAAGGAATGCTCTTACAGTGATGATAACACTTTTTTAAAGAATATTATGTAATGAGCAGCTCTGAAAATCAGTAGATTAGAGATAATGCTAGATAATACACTTAAATATACATGTAATGTTACCACAATGAGGTAGGTAATTGGTATTTATGATTAAGATGCAGTTGTGTCTGTGACACTGATATACTTAAGTACTGTGGTTTCTTAACACAAAACAATATTAGTATGCTATGAATACTATGAATGCTTACTAGTTAATGGATATGGTGGCTTAAGCCACTGCAAACAATATGTTTACTTAGATATATAGCTATGATAAATATTGGCTGATAGCTAGGTTAGGCTAGAATATGTAAGAATTATTCCAATGCAAAATCAAGAAGTTTCTTATGTATTTGGCATTGAAATATTCGGTAAACGAATGATCATAAATATCTAGGTACAAAGGACCATTATTATCCGGTTCGAAGGACCATTAATGTGGGAAAAACCTGCTGGGATTGATATAAGAGGAGACTACCAGGGACTTGTACTGAACTAAATTAAAAAATTACTGTCTGCAAATTAATTCAACTAAAATCTCTAGCTAGGGTTGTAAATCCTAATTCCTCTTTTCCTAATGACAGACTGTGGGCTGTAAGGGACAGGTGGGGTGAATGACTTTGTTGATAGAAGTTCCAGTCCACCTGTAGACAGGGATCTCACATCAGCTTGTATTTTATACAAGGATAAGATTTGATAAATTCAGTTATCTGACTGAACACTGGCTCTGTTTAAATCAGAGATTTAAACATACATAGTCTAACCTAGTACCATAACTTAACAGCCAATATGTTCTTATACTATAAACAACAAATTAAATTGTAAAAGTATAATAAATGACCTTAAATGTAGTCTTAATACTATTAACTTAGTACTAGAAATTATTCAATTAAATGAACTTATATGATAACTTAAAAATTAACTAAGCAAGCTATTGATAACTTAATTTATATATTCAAATATATATGCAGACATTCAATTTATACGATACAGTTAGCTTGAGTGAATCTCTTCCAACAATATGGACACTTATGAGGTTTTTACTTATTGAGGCTGAATTCTTTCTGGCACAATGGACACTCATGAGGTTCAGT
This sequence comes from Procambarus clarkii, assembly GCF_020424385.1. NCBI lineage: Eukaryota > Metazoa > Arthropoda > Malacostraca > Decapoda > Cambaridae > Procambarus > Procambarus clarkii. The sequence continues at coordinate 9,921 of NW_025568004.1, forward strand.
GCTTGGATAAGATTCACAGCTACACTACAATTTTAATAAACGTACCGATGAATGAGGCTTTGCCTCGCTTTTTAACCAACAGACAGATTTATAGGATATCAAAGCTACACAAGCATACAATTGGCCAATCATATACCAAATAACCTTCAATATACTTCTCTGCCAGTCGGGGTGCCTGTCTGACAAGTTTGCCAGACTGATTAACTCTCTCTTGTTGAGTTTAGGCACGATATTTTGCTACAGCGTTGCTGTATGATGATCTGGTAGCGTTGCTACGTGATTTTTCTTTAACTGCGTTGCAGAAGAATGATATGATAAAGATAAAGAATGAAGGTGGAGGAAACCGTGTCACCGTGATCTCCACTATACACTCTTATTTTATGAATGTTCTATGATTTTCCTTGTAGATATTGTCCAGGTACTCCCCCAGTTCTAGAGAGTATTCACTGGCGATAAAAATGTTAAATAAGGTGTCCTTGAGCTGGTAATGTTCGCTAAGGATCAGTCACTTGTTCACTCATTTGTAAACAAACGCGGAGTGCCGCTAGGCTTTGTAGGTGGGCGCTTCACTCCCCCCATCGCCCTGCCATGCTCTCTGTGCACGGTAGCCTTCTATGAATATTGATTGATTATTTTTACAGTCTAGACTTATGATTAAGATAAGATGTGATTATAATATAATTAGATATAAGATTTAAAGATTATAAGTAGTATTTGAAAGTACCACTGAATCTTATTAAGGATTCGATATTATCCCTACCGGATGTTGAATCAATGTTCCAATAGTTTTTTAATTAACAAATCCTTCTAGAAGATTCTGGATCCTTGAGAAATCATGTACAAAGTCACGTAGGCATCAAAAGGGCCCCTGTTGCGTACGTGTTCATGGTGCCATTGTCATCCAGGATCAAGCTATATAATGAATCTTTCATGATTCTAATATGATTTTGATACGATTTAGATATGATTTTGATATGATTTAGATATGATATAGAAATTATACATTTCTTAGATGATTATTAGATATGGTGTGTAAAAATTTCCCACAGATTCCCTTGAGAATCTTGAATGTGGTGATCATGTCCCCCCCTTACTCTTCTGTCTTCCAACGAAGTGAGGTTCAACTCCCGTAGTCTGTGTTCCCAATTCCCTGTGTGTGTGTGTGTGTGTGTGTGTGTGTGTGTGTGTGTGTGTGTGTGTGTGTGTGTGTGTGTGTGTGTGTGTGTGTGTGTGTGTGTGTGTGTGTGTGTGTGTGTGTGTGTGTGTGTGTGTGTGTGTGTGTGTGTGTGTGTGTGTGTGTGTGTGTGTGTGTGTGTGTGTGTGTGTGTGTGTGTGTGTGTGTGTGTGTGTGTGTGTGTGTGTGTGTGTGTGGTGTGTGTGTGTGTGTGTGTGTGTGTGTGTGTGTGTGTGTACTCACCTAATTGTGCTTGCGGGGGTTGAGCTCTGGCTCTTTGGTCCCGCCTCTCAACCGTCAATCAACTGGTGTACAGATTCCTGAGCCTACTGGGCTCTATCATATCTACATTTGAAACTGTGTATGGAGTCAGCCTCCACCACATCACTTCCTAGTGCATTCCATTTACTAACTACTCTGACACTGAAAAAGTTCTTTCTAATGTCTCTGTGGCTCATTTGGGTACTCAGCTTCCACCTGTGTCCCCTTGTTCGCGTCCCTCCAGTGTTGAATAGTTCATCCTTGTTTACCCGGTCGATTCCCCATAGGATTTTGTAGGTTGTAATCATGTCCCCCCCTTACTATTTTGTCTTCCAGTGTCGTAAGGTGCATTTCCCGCAGCCTTTCCTCATAACTCATGCCTCTTAGTTCTGGGACTAGTCTAGTTGCATACCTTTGGACTTTTTCCAGCTTCGTCTTGTGCTTGACAAGGTACGGGCTCCATGCTGGGGCCGCATACTCCAGGATTGGTCTTACATATGTTGTGTACAAGATTCTGAATGATTCCTTACACAGGTTCCTGAACGCCGTTCTGATGTTAGCCAGCCTCGCATATGCCGCAGACGTTATTCTCTTTATGTGGGCTTCAGGAGACAGGTTTGGTGTTATATCAACTCCAAGATCTTTCTCTCTGTCTGTTTCATTAAGTACTTCATCTCCTATTCTGTATCCTGTGTCTGGCCTCCTGTTTCCACTGCCTAGTTTCATTACTTTGCATTTACTCGGGTTGAACTTCAACAGCTATTTGTTGGACCATTCACTCAGTCTATCTAGGTCATCTTGTAGCCTCCTACTCTCATCCTCTGTTTCAATCCTCCTCATAATTTTTGCATCGTCGCAAACATTGAGAGGAACGAATCTATACCCTCTGGGAGATCATTTACATATACCAGAAACAGTATAGGTCCAAGGACTGACCCCTGCGGGACTCCACTTGTAACGTCTCACCAATCTGAGACCTCACCCCTCACCCCTCACACAGATTCGTTGTCTCCTGTTGCTTAGGTACTCCTTTATCCACCGGAGTACCTTCCCTTTCACTCCAGCCTGCGTCTCCAACTTTCGCACTAGCCTCTTGTGTGGCACTGTATCAAAGGCTTTCTAACAATCCAAAAATATGCAGTCTGCCCACCCTTCTCTTTCTTGCCTGGTCGTAAAATTCAAGTAACCCTGTGAGGCAGGACCTGTCATCCCTGAAACCACGTTGATGCTGTGTTACAAATGGGACACTAAAGCCCCCTAGATCATCTCAAGAAGAGGAAGATCTCTAGCTTTCGCACTAGTCTCTGGTGTGGAACTGTGTCAAAAGCTTTCTGGCAATCCAAAATTATGCAGTCTGCCCACCCTTCTCTTTCTTGTCTGAGTCTTGTTGCCTGATCGTAGAATTCATTTAATCCTGTGAGGCAAGACTTGCCATCCCTGAAACCATGTTCGTGTTGTGTCACAAAGTTCCTTCGCTCCAGATGTTCCACTAGCTTTTTTCGCACAATTTTCTCCAATAACTTGCGTGATATGCAAGTTAGGGATCCTGGCCTGTAGTTCAGTGCCTCCTGTCTATCCCCCTTCTTGTATATTGGGACTACGTTTGCCGTCTTCCAAATTTTTGGCAGTTCACCTGTTACCAGTGATTTGTTATACACCATGGAGAGTGGCAGGCACAGTGCTTCTGCTCCTTCCTTTAGTATCCATGGCGATATTCCATCCGGGCCTATAGCCATTGTCACATCCAACTCTAGCAAAAGCTTCCTTACATTCCCACTGGTAATCTCAAATTCCTCTAGTGGTGCCTGGTTAGCTATTCCTTCTCTTATCTCTGGAACTTCTCCTTGCTCTATTGTGAGGACTTCTTGGAATTTCCTATTGAGTTCCTCACACACTTCTTTGTCATTTGTAGTGAATCTGTCTGGCCCTATCCTCAGTTTCATTACCTGTTCCTTCACTGTTGTCTTTCTCCTGATGTGGCTGTGTAGTATTATATTGTGGGTTAGTGGTGTTGTCGTCGTTGTTCCTTCTTTACGGACAACCAAACCCACAACTCGGTAGAGCGCTTATACTTCGCTACGAGATCACACTAGGCGCTTCTGGCTCTTGGAAAGGGGCTCAACATCACACGTTTAGGGGATGTGGCTCTAACACTTAGCCTCGTTGTCACGTGTACACACCCACTCGAGCCGCTGTGACTCCCCACTCTCTCCTTATGTGATATGATCTCCTCAATCCCCTTTGATTTACTAGTTTTCCGTCCTACCCTGTCCACAGCAGTGGTTCTTGGCTCTTTCTCTCTCTCTCTCTCCTTCTTTACTACATCCTGGGAAGCCTCACTAGGACAAGGGCAAACACCAGCAAATTTGAGTACATTTACTGGACCAAGCATATACACAATATATACACACATATAATAATAATGAATCCTATACTCTATACTATTTCAGTCAGGTTGCACTCCAACACCATCAAAACTCTATCATCTGCATATCAAGTGGTATCCTATCTTCTGATTCACCACCTGATACTATCAACCTCCTCAAGTAGATCAAGTCTTATAATACAATGTTGCACTATCAGCAAGAAAATATATATCTGTAAACATTTACAAGGAAAATTCAGCGTATGCATGCAATAACATATATATCAGTATAAATGTTCCTTGATGCACAACAATGATCAATCGATCACCCTATCAGTCCTAGAACACATACATCTGTAGGTAATCCAGCCTACGACGGTAACTCTATACTTCAGTATAAACACTCCTTGGCACAAAATTGGCAAACAATCACTCACCTCTCACTGCATCTCGCATGCTAATGACAACCAAACACTCTATCACCTCCCTACAAGTAATCATTTAGAACTTCCCTTCTACATCTGGAAGTTCACTACCCTGATCTCTTCAGGTTCTTCCGGGTTTAACTAACAGGATCCTCTGCAGCACTTCTTGGCTGCTACACCATGAAGTTTTCCTTAGGCAACTATGGTGCTTCACCACTTCTACAGAAGCACGTGACACTCCTCTTCACTGCTTCTCCTCATAGCTCGAGGTCCTCTCCTCCACTTCCTTGGAGTCTCATCAACTACTCTCTCTCTGTTGACTTCGAAGTTCTCAGCAACTTCTTCCCCAAAGACAAACCTGCAACCCATTGACACTCCAATAAAAATCTTTCCTTATAAACACATAGACGAAATAATCCACACAATATGTTTGCATCCAACATCTATCTGCTCTCTACATGCAGTGAGAGTGGACTCCCCCGTTGGGCTGGTCCATGCTCCGCCATGCCCGGCGGGCGGCCCCTCAACTCTGGGAGGGTCCTCCGCCACCAGTCAGTTGGCTTCAGGGGTCGACGGGAGAGGACGTGCTGCTCGTCCCTCCAGCTGTCTCTCTCATCTCCGTCCTCTCATTTAGGCTTCCTGCCTTACCAAAACATTTCTAACATCAATGAACATTCGCTACTGTCACTGGGCACACAACCAACTACAAGTAATCACTATAAACTGGCTTATATCGGGCTTACCACAGATTGTCTAGTCGAGGGCGCTATCTCTCTGACGGCGTCTGGTCAGGGCGCTCCCACAGCCCACGAAAATGTCTCTGGGCGGCTTAATGCTCTCTCCTCGCCGTTCAGGACTTGAGACCACAACTTCCCAGCTCGATTCCACAGCTAGCACGTCTGCACACTTCTCCTTTCTTGGAGATATATCACTAGGGGTTCCTTTCTGATGGGAGCTCAAACGGAGCACGGCTTCCCCCTGCGATGTCGGGCACTCAAGTGAGTTCAAAGCCCTCCAGAAGCGAGCCTCACGCCTCCAGCAAATTATCCACATCTCCTAACCAGTCATTTATCTATTTTCTTATTCACTGCCCATAATCTTAAACTGTTTACTAAATCCAACAAACTATTTTACATCTGTGTTATCACCTTTATATTTCCTAGACCTTCTGGTCAGGTCAGGCTTGATAGAATAATTCTCAAAGGGGAGACTCGTTTTTCGGCTGCCTGGGATCATAACAGTAGCAATTTGGGTTGAGTCTTAGCCTTGCTTGCTATGTCGTTTTCATATTGCCCTTCTGCCTCTTTTCTCACCCTGACGTATTCATTCCTGGCTCTCTGTTATCCTTTTCTGCTCTCAAGTGTCCTGTTATTTTTATAGTTTCTCCTATATCTCCTGTTTCTGTTTCTATAGTGTGTGTGAGTGTGTGTAGGCACCTAGTTGTGCTTGCTGTGGTTGAGCTCTGGCTCTTTGGTCCCGCCTCTTAACTGTCAGTCAACTGGTGTACAGATTCCTGAGCTTATTGGGCTCTGTCATATCAACATGTGAACACTGTGTATGGAGTCTGCCTCCACTACATCACTTGGTAATGCATTTCATCTGTTAACTACTCTGAGATGGTAAACTGACTTCATCAATTTTACTAAACTGACTGTGATAAACTACTCATCTCTGTGTGTGTACTAACCTAGTTGTACCCACCTAGCTGTGGTTGTGGAGTTTGATCTTTGGCTCTTTTGTCCCGCCTCTCAACTGTCAATCAATTGATGTACATATTCCGAAGCTTATTGGGCCTCTATCAATTATACATTTGAAACTGTGTATGGAGTCAGCCTTCACCACATCACTTCCTAATCCATTCCATCTGTTAACTACTCTAACATTGACAAAATTCTTTCTAGTGTCTCCGTGGCTCATTTGGATACAATGTTTACACCCGTGTCCCCTTGTTCGTGTTCCATTCATGATAAATAGTTTGTCTTTGTCTACTCTGTCAATTCCCCAGAGAATTGTGTAGGTGTTGATCATGTCTCCCCTTACTCCTCTGTCCTCCAAGGACGTGAGGTTCAGCTCCCGGAGCGTTTCCTCATAGCTCATACCTCTCAGTTCTGGGACTAGTCTGGTGGCATACCTCTGAATCTTCTTTAACTTTGCCTTGTGTTTAACGTGGTATGGACACCAGGTTGGAGCTGCTTCATTGCCAACATTATAGAAGAAAAAGCCCTGATCAAACTGGATTTCAAACATACTTTCAACATGGTAAGAAGGGATGCAGTACACCATGCGGTTCATCGCACCAGGAATGGGACGGCGAGCCGTGGGGTGGTCAGAGCCACTTGAGTTTATAATACATAGTGATCTTATGTTGTGAGGAAAACGCCTTGTTAAATGTAATCCTGTGTGACTTGTACGTATACATTTGTGACTTGTGTACTAGGCTGTTTCCCTTACTCCTCATACTCCCTTGACATCATTGTAAGGACCACCACCACCAAATTCTCACTAGCTCTCTATGACAACAAAAACGTATCACTGCTGATAACATCAGTAAGACCAGACCACGTGATACAATTGGGTAGCCTGTCCGAGAGCGCCTCACAAATTGAGCAGCCTGATCGAAAGCCTAATAAAAGTGGATAGCCTGTAGGTGTAACCTGATATAATAATTGTGTAGCTTATTTTTTATACTTTAACTTGTGTAGAAATTTAGAATATTTTTAATATTGGTATAATATGAATATGTACTTTATTACTTATTTATGTCCATTTTATTAATCTTTATGAAAAGTGTTTTAAGAAATTTTTGTGCGTGTTCTCGAGTGCAAAAAATTTACCAGTTGACAGGGCAGTCAAGTGAACTAAGCACTGTCCTTATCAGTTTTCAAAACAAATTCTCAGCCTAAAAAGAGAAAGGTGGTGCAGAATTATAAATTTGTGTTGGAGTCTGCTGTAGCTTAGCACACTAAAAATGGATTTGGTAGCACAACAAATTGTCAAAAATCCTATTGTTGAGGGTTTTAAAGCGGCAAAAAGGTCTATCCTAGTGGCTGTTGGCAAGCACTATGGACTATTATTGCACATGGGAATGGTGAAGACGGATCTGCTAAGAGAAATAATGATACACTGGGTAGATGAGCAAATTCTCCCATAGGAAATATTAGAGCAGTCCCCGTCCACCAGTGGTGCAAATGTTGTAACTACAGGAAAGGTAGAGACTCAGATGCAGTGGCAGGCAGAATTGGAACTAAAGAAGTTGCAGTTTGAGGCAGAGCAAGCTCAGAAGAGGCTAGAGGTAGAATTAGCAATGAAGAGGATAGAGGCAGAGCAAGCTCAGAAGAGGCTAGATGCAGAGCAAGCTCAGAAGAGGCTAGAGGCAGAGCAAGCACAGAAGAGGATAGAGGCAGAGCAAGCTCAAGAACTAGCTATGAAGAGGTTAGAAGTGGAGCTAGCTCAGAAAAAATAGTTACAGATTAGGCTAGCAGATTTGGGAATTAGATCAGAAAATACCGGTGTTGACGATTTTAAGGCAGTTAAAAGATTAACAAAATCTTTTTAACAAAATCCTGGGCAGTTAAAGATTAACAAAAATGTCAAGTTTCCTCTATTCTGTGAGTCTGACCCAGACCAATTCTTCATACATTTGAAAAGTTGGCACGGAGTATGGAATGGCCTGAAACACAATGGGTATCTCTTCTTCAAGGTCAGTTGGTGGGAAAGGCACAGAAGATATTTGCAGCTATGCCTTTGAGTAACAGTTTTAACTATGATAAGGTAAAAGCAGCCATCCTTACTGCTTATCAACTTGTTTCTGAGGCTTATAGGCAAAAGTTTAGACAACTGAGACGAGACCCAAGTCAAACCTTGGTAGAATTTGCACAAGAGAAATATCAAATGTTTAATAAGTGGTTAGATGCAGAAAAAATTAGGGATCTGGACTCTCTTAAAAATTTACTCCTAGTAGAAGAATTTTTATCTTGCATACCTTCTAATGTGGCTTTGTATTTGGCAGAGAAATTACCCAGGGATATCTATGAGTTGGCTAAATTAGCAGATAAATATGAGTTGATGCATAAAGTAACTTTTAAAAATAAAATTCAATCAAATAGACAAGGATCTGGTCGAGCAGTAAACTCCTCAGTCAGATTTGGGACCCAAATGTAGCCAACAGCAGGTCAAGACACACCTTTTCAAAGGTGCCAGGTGGTAAAGGGAGTAATGTGAAACCCAAAGATGATCACACCAGTAATAAGCCTCACCCAGAGTTGAAACAGTGTTCCTACTGCCGTAGGAAGGGTCATGTTGTTAAGAGTTGTTGAATTCTCCACCCAGAGAAGTGGCCTATGGCACTCACAGTGTGTAATGGGAGGAAAACCAAATGTGTAACAAAAATAATGGGCAAAAAAGCACTTGCTATAAATCATTTTGGAGAGTTTATATCAAATGGAAAATTACAGTGTGCAAATGGTTTGTGGCATGATGTTAAAATTTTGAGGGATACAGGAGCATCCCAATCTTTATTATTAGAGAGTGTGTTACAATATATACAGTCTACAGAGACTGGGGAGGTAATGATTATACAGGGAATCACAGGAGATTTCCAGACTGTACCCTTGAGAGAAGTAAACCTAGACTGTAATTTTATTAAAGGCAAAAGTTTAGTAGGTGTTAGTCCTAAATTACCAGTTGCTGGCATTGATCTAATTGTGGGGAATGATCTTGCTGGTAATAGAGTTAAAAGAGATGACCACCCAATAATGCTAACTAAGCCAGAGGTGACTAGGGCATGGACAGATCCTGAGGACAAGGTAATGTACCCAGCATGTGCCGTGACCCAGTCAAAATCAGCGTCTCAAATATCACAAACTCCCAATAATGTAAGTCAAGAGACAAAATTATAGGTTAACAAATTAAATAGTGAAGTGGATCTTTGTGACACTTTTATGGCCAAGTTGGAAGAAGCAGATGGGAACAGGATGGGGAGCACCTCCACCAAACCTCCTAGGAAAAGGGGTAGGGGAGAGTGTAGTCCAGTTACCACATCTGGTTCTTCACACTTGAGATCAAAATCAAATTTTATTTATCAGCAAAGAACTGATCCTACGTTGACTGACTTGCATAATAAGGCAGTAACTGAACTAGAAGCAGAATCGGAGGCTATGACTTATTACTACACTAGAGAGGTGTTGATGCGGAAGTGGAGACCTAGGAGCTCACCTGTGTCACACACTTGGGAGGTAGTTAATCAAGTAGTCCTACCGAGGGGTTATAGAGAAAAAGTGCTAAGTGTAGCCCATGATTCACCAATAGGCGGTCATCAGGGTATTGCAAAAACATATAATAAAATAAGCAAGTACTTTACCTGGCCTGGATTAAAGAAAGATGTCATCCACTATTGTAATGAATGTCCAGTATGTATAAAAACTGGCAAACCAAACCAGGTAATACCAAAAGCTCCTTTACAGCCAATTGTGGTAGCCGAGGAACCCTTTACCCATATTATTGTTGATGTAGTAGGCCCATTGCCTAGCACCAAGAGTGGTAATATGTATATCATCACCATGATGTGTCAGACTACACACTTTCCTGAGGCATTCCCTGTGAGAAATGCTACAACGAAAGTGGTAGTAAGGCACATAATGAAATTTTGTACTATTTTTGGTTTACCAAAAGTAATACAGACAGATAATGGGGCTAATTTCACTTCCAAAGGTTTTCAGCAGTTTTGTGAGGAGTTTGGCATCCTCCATAAGACATCCACTACTTACCATCCTGAGAGCCAAGGTGCTTTGGAAAGGATGCACCAAACCCTTAAGCAAATGCTGAGAACCAGTTGCATAGAAACTGGCAGAGACTGGGATGATGGTCTTCCACTGATGCTCATGGCACTGAGGGATACTTATCAAGAGTCCCTGGGGTGTTCAACCAACTCATTAGTTTTTGGCCATGAGGTGAGAAGTCCACTAACCATCTTAAGAGATAAGTTGGTCGGAAATCCAAAGTGTGTTGTGCAGGTAAACTATATTCATGACTTACAAGATAAGTTAAATAAAAACAGGGCTAAAGCCTTAATTCATCTTAAAGAAGCTCAAGGGAAAATGAAGGCACAGTACGATAAAAAGACAAAGCAACGACATTTTGAGGCAGGTGATAAAGTGGTGGTACTAATGGCACGCCAGGGACCAACATTGTTGCATAGGTTCCAAGGTCCTTATACAGTGATAAAGAAACTCAGTCCCACCAATTATGTAATCCAAACACCTGATCTCAAGAGAAAGGAAATAGTAGTGCATGTGAATAGGATGAAACTAACACAGAAGGGAACTACCAATACAAACCAGGTACTTAGTGTATCCCATGTAGATGAGAATAATGGGGAATGTGATTTTAATAGTGTAGCTAATGCTCATGTACCTTTTTTTAGCAATGGGGAGTGGTTGGATAATGTCCAGAAAATGGTGGAACATTTGTCATCAGAGCAGAAGCAGGGCTTGGAGCAGTTACTGACTTCTCATGCAGACATCGTTGGCGATATTCCCACCCAGACTTCAGTTATTCACCACGACATCGAGGTGACTGACAACCAACCAGTCAAATCACACCCATATAGTCAACCTACCAAGTTGAATCTCATCCGGAAAGAAGTCGACTACATGCTTCAACATGGATTGGTGAGACCTAGCAGCAGCAGTTGGAGTAGTCCTTGTATTTTGGTTCCAAAGAAGGATGGAACTCACAGGTTGGTCATTGACTACCGTAAGCTAAATGTAATGACTGGTGATTAACTTTCCAATACCTAGATTAGATGATTGTATTGACAGTGTTGATAAAGCCAAGTTTGTAACCAAACTAGATTTGTCAAAAGGGTACTGGCAAATTCCTTTAACACCAAGAGCTCGGGAGATGAGTACATTTATAACTGCAGATGGGTTGTATGAATTCACTGTAATGCCTTTTGGGCTGAAAAATGCCCCAGCAACTTTCCAGCGTCTTATGAACTTAGTGTTAAAAGACATACCACAATGTAGAGCTTACTTGGATGATATTGTAATTTTTCCCAATAAAAATATGAAAGGTTTGGATAACTATTAAAATGCTTAAAGGAGGCTAATTTAACTGTAAACTTACATAAATGTACTTTTGCTAGAGCTAGTATTTCTTACTTAGGATATGAAGTGGGATATGGGAAGGTGCTACCACTCAAAAATAAAGTAAATGATATATTAGAGTATCCAGTGTTGACTAGCAAGAAAGAGGTGCAAAGATATCTAGGAATGTGTGCTTATTATAGGGAGTTCTGTAAAAATTTTGCAGCAATTGCAGGTCCTTTGACAAACTTGCTATGTAAAATTGTAAAGTTTAGATGGTCACAGGAATGTCAGGATGCATTTACTAAACTATAAACTAAAAGGAATGTTGTCATCTGGTCCAGTGTTAGCTACTCCTGACTACTCTAAGCCATTCAAACTATATATAGATGCTTCGGACTGGGGTACTGGTTCTGTGCTAATGCAAGAAAATGATGAGGGTATTAATCATCCACTACATTACTATTCTAAAAATTTTACTAAATGTCAACAGAATTACTCCACAGTGGAGAAAGAGGCTTTATCATTATTATTAGCTGTTAAAAAATTTGACATTTATTTATCAGCTTGAAATTCCTTTAAGAATTTCCCTTTTTTTTCTCCATGGGTTAGGAGGGGTGTTACGAACCTTACCTCTTCTGTGGAGGTTAGTTTCGGTTGTAAAATGTTGGTGGACACAGGGAGAGTGTATATTAATATAAATCCCCAGCTGAGATCAGAGTTTGGCTGACCTGTGGCCCGGGTAGGCTCGGCATTCTCAGAGGACACGTCGTGAGGCCACGAAGAAGCACCAAGGACTCAGCACCAAGAGTTGTAGCACCAGCGTCTTAAGCAGAAGACAACGATTATGGATTAATCCCCTTGTATCGTGTTAATACCCCCCCCCCCCTTGTGTAACCGTTTATATATTATTTATTGGTGACGGACATTATATTATATTAAGTTTTTTTGCCTTTATTTCCCTTCCCCTTTAAGTTACTTGCGTCACGGATCGCATCCCTTGAAAGCCACTGCTGGCTTGGGGTCGGATATAACTTCCTCTAACAACATCAGAGTAAGACCCCCGTTGCGTCCCGAGAGGGCCGTAACATAATTGGCATCCCCAGCGGGATCCGTCCCTTGTTAAGTATGTTTGACAGGGTGGTGAAGTGGCGTAATCCCTGTATATAATTCCCCCTGTGTGACGATTGTGACGTTATAGTCCTGTGCGGTGCTCAAGAGTGACTAAGTGCGATATTGTGCAGTGCGGTGCTCGCTGTGATTAAGCGATTAAGTTGCAATATTGACTAGTGCGGTGTTCAGTGATTCAGTGCAATATGACTAGTGCGGTGTTCAGTGATTCAGTGCAATATTGTAGAGCGAAGTGTTCGCTTGGACTCGGTGCATATTGGGTATGCGGTGCCCGAAGTGATTACGTGCAATATTGGCAAGTGCAGTGTTTGGTGCGATAAAGTGCCATATTGACGTAGAACAGTGCTCGTGCGTTAAGTGCTAACGTGTAAGCGGTGTGTTAAGTGCTAGTGGAGTATTCCATCTGTGACAATGGCAGAAAAAGCTACCATCGATGATCTGGACGATGTTCAGGCTTTTCTGAACAGAGAGGACTGTCTTGCCAGATTAAAGTATCTGAGCAAACCGGAACTGTACTAGTGAGCGCCTACCTGGAGATCAAGATCCGTGCCAGTGATTCCCGTGTGGAGATCTTGTCCAAGTTCACCGGCACCTGAAGGCAGAAGAGAAACAGGAAGGCGGGGCTCCTATTACAAAGGAAGGTGAGGAAATAGCTTCCACGAAAAGGAAGATAAGGGCAGCGACGTTGACAGTGATGCAGGTGAGCCTAATATCAGCTTCCTAACAGTCAAAATGCGTGCCCTAGAGATCAATCGTGAGATAGAGTGGAAGAAGTTAGAATTAGAACGAGAATTAAAAGATAAAGAAATGGAGATGAAAGAAAAGGAAATGGCGATGAGGCGTTTAGATTGGAAGAAAGGAAAGAAGAGCGAGAGAGAGAAGAGAAAGAGAAGAGCGAGAAAGAGGAAGAGAAACGAGAAAGAGAACAGCGAGAGAGAGAAGAAAAGAAAGACAGAGACAACATGAACTAGAAGTATTACGATTAGGCGGTGGTCGGAGGCCAACGATGGAAGCCAGTGGTTTCGATCCGGTATGAAACATCAAAATGGTCCCCCAAATTCAATGAGAGGGAAGTCTCGAAGTTCTTTGCAGCCTTCGAGAAAGTCGCTGGCCTCTTTGGAGTGGCCAAGGGAGAATTGGGCCATCATGATACAGTCAGTCTTGACTGGGAAGGCCCAAATCGCCTACTCTACGTTATCCCTTGACGACTCCGGCGATTACGACAAGGTGAAGAAGGTTGTGCTCATGGCGTACCAATTGGTACCTGAGGCGTACAGGCAGAAGTTCCGAAACCTGAAGAAGACCTCAGAGCACACTTTCACCGAATTCGCCACGCTCAGGAGCGACTTTTCCAGAATGGTGTGCCTCTCGGAAGGTGGAGACCAGGGAAGACCTCGAGCAGCTGATTCTGCTCGAGGACTTCAAGGATTGTTTGTCTGGAGACCTCAAGACGTACTTAGAGGAACAGCAGGTGGGACCTTGAGTGCAGCAGCCACCATGGCTGAAGAGTATATCCTGACTCATAGGCCGTCTGCTAAGTACGTCCCGAGGAATTACCAGCGCCGGTTTGACAGACCTCAGGACGATGAAGAGGAAAGACCCGTCCCACAAAGTGCTAAGAAGACGCCCCCAAGTAGCCCCCGAAGAACAAGTCCTAGCAGTCCGAAACACCGGAGCCCGAGGAGGAATATGGTGTGCTGGACTTGTGGGCAGAAAGGGCATGTAGCTGCTAGGTGCCGAGGCAGAAGAGGTGGCAGCGCACGTAGGGAGGTGATGATGATGAGCTGTGTTACACCACCAGCAGGAAGCCAGTCGACGACTACGCAGGACGAACCCAGATTGTTTTCCCCTCACACTTCAGGTGGGTATGTATCGAGTGATCATACTGGTAGATCGGTTGTAGTGCTCAGAGATAGTGGAGCAGCCCAGTCCCTGATCGTGAAGAGCTCGTTACCCGAGGAGTAAGCATTGACGGAGACAACCAGGTTGTCCTGGTTGGGTTTTCCTAGGACGCAGTATATCGCCCCCTTAGTGTCAGTACATCTCGACTCGCCTTATTTCAGCGGCACATGTGCGTTGGCAGTAGTCGATACCCTCCCTGTGGCTGGGATTGACGTGGTACTAGCCAACGACTTGGTGACAGATTGGAGCATCAATCTTCCCAAGGTTGTGGACGAGTCTACCAGAACAGCAAGGTCGGAGGTGACAACAGGCAATGGTAATGTCCAGGTAAAGACAGACCCGGATTGGAGTGTGTTTAATCCTTCCTCTCACCCGCAGATCGACGATATTCTAGCAGAGACTTCTAATTCTTCTCTCGACGAGGAACATGAGGTTAAGAAGGCAGAGGTACCTGAGCAAGAAGAGAGGCCTTGTGTGCAGGCACCCACGGATACCAACGAGTCTGGAGTGAAGGCGGATGGGTACTTGCGGTATGGCAAGGTACAGCGTGTATTGAACCAGCCAGAGATTCCCCAGACATCAGAGGTATGTGAGGTGTGTTCAAAAGGTCTAGTGCCCTCTTCGGTCCAAGCCAGGCTAGTGGAAGTTGCCGGCTATGGACATGACAGGCTCAGGAAACTTATCCCTTGGCTTACCAAATGTTTCCTATCGGTATTTTGTTTGATTCTCGTATGTGTTCTCTGTGTTCTCAGTAAGGATCAGTGGACGACCCGAAGAATGATGGCTCCCATGAACATCGTGAAGAGGTCCCAGGGATCGGAGACTTGTACTGCAAGTGTTGCAGTTGAAGAAGGGACCTGGAAGGTGATGGTTGATACAGGAGGTACGACATGTGATAATATGAGTGACTGTTTCCGACCGGTTGACACCCCCGCGTGATTGCTGAGCCTCAACACAGCGTTATGCGGACGTTGGTCGACCTGACGGTGGCTGAGCGAATGCCACCTGCGACATACGAACAGCCCCGTTGGGACTAGTGTGGACCTAGTAGAGTATGCTGTAAGTACTGTTTTTACCCGCGGTCACTATCACTCTGAATTATCAGACCCCTGTATTCCAGGTTCCTGTCTCCCTGAAGGACCATCGGACCGGCACCAGAAATGCCGTCTGTGGTCAGCCATCATCGGTGCCACGACATAGGGAAGTGTCGAGTCACCCCAGATCGTGTCGAAACCAATCCGTACTCGAGAGAGGTGAGATGATGCCCCTGCTTGACATCGCAGTGGAGACGTGGAAGACGTGGAAGATTACGTCAGGCAGTTCATTGCCTTCTATCTGCAAGTTCCCGTTGTACCGGAAATGGCTAGTAGAAAAGTTCTGTGGACAGACAACCTCATCACTCCAGTTCATAGTATAAGTAAGTCCATTTGGAGTTGTGTCGCTGTACTAATTTGGTTTGTGTTTCTTTTTATAGAACCCCAAACCAATTCTTTTTGGTGGGGAGGTGTTACGAACCCGGATCCAGCGTCCGAGCCTGGAGCAGTGACAACACCACGCCATCTGTGGGTCAGCTCCCGAAACCCCCGCCAAACGGACGACGACACCTGGTGAGGACAGCGTGTACTGGCCTCGAGGACCATTTCCAGTCTGTTCCGCGCTCAACACCGCCGCTCCTGACCTCTGGTGAGGTGGTGCTCCGACGACAGCGCCATCTATGGACTGGATACGTCAGGTGTTTGTGCCCGATCCCGTAAGTGAGGTGTATTAGTGTCCCGTTTTATTGATGACGTGTCTG
>NW_025568005.1:0-19284 GCF_020424385.1 Procambarus clarkii
CAACATGGTATCGTCATTCTTTGCCTCAAATAGCATTTTTTAAGAATATCGAGAGTCATAAGCGGGTCTTCAATCTTATTATTATAACAAAATCATAATTTGTTGTAAACACAACTGCATGGGATACACATAGCAGTCAGTGGTTTCTATCTCTCGCTCTATTCAGATCATTTTATAGTTGGGGGGAAAAGTAACATCAATTCCTTTCTCCCTGCCGCCGCTGTTCACATATCTTTTTTCATTTCACTTAGACTGACAGCGCACCAGAGGATGGAAGACTAATGTCAATTTTTTTCGAGCCCCAGCATCACTCTCACCCTTATAACCTTGTAACGTAACACGACCAACATGATGACATCGTTCTTTGCCCAAATATCATTAATGTAACGTGACCAATATGCTAACTTCGTTCTTTTGCCCAAATATCATTTTAAGAGTAACGAGCAACTTTTCTGTCCAATGTCTGAATATTGAAATGTAACCCCATTTACCCAAACACAATATCTCCATTACATCTCATACCATATAAATATTACGGTCTGCAAGTTTTAGACCTCTGTAACACATTGTAACGTAATGCAAATCAACTTTCTGCAGTCCAATAACATTATGAAAGTATGACTTAGTCCATCTCCAACCATATAAATATTACTGTCTACCAGTTTTAGCCCCTGTAACACATTGTAATGTAACGCAAATCAACTTTCTGGAGTCCAAATAACATTATGAAAGTATGACCTAGTCCATCTCCTACCATATAAATATTACTGTGTGACAGTTTTAGCCCCTGTAACACATTGTAACGTAACGCAAATCAACTTTCTGCAGTCCAAATAACATTTTTAAATGAAGTATGACTTAGTCCATCTCCATTACATCTCCTACCATATAAATATTACGGTCTGCCAGTTTTAGCCCTCTGTAACACAATGTAACGTAACGTAACGTAACGCAAATCAACTTTTTGTAGTCCAAAATGTCATTTGAAATGAAAGTGAGGCTTAGTCCATCTCCGTAACTCAGAAATCATCACTTTCTGCAGTCTAAAATGTTATTTTGAAATTACTTAGTCTATCCCCATTTATCGCTTACCATATAAATATTGGTGTCCTAGCCTCTGTACCATTTTACCCTCTGTAACACAATGTAACTGTCTACCAGTTTTAGTAACACAATGTAACGTAACGTAACGCAGAAATCATCAACTTTCTGCAGTCTAAAATGTTATTTTGAAATGAAAAGTGAGACTTAGAAATCATCAACTTTCTGCAGTCTAAAATGTTATTTTGAAATGAAAAGTGAGACTTAGTCTATCCCCATTTATCGCTTACCATATAAATATTGGTGTCCAAAAGTTTTAGCCTCTGTAACACATTGTAACGTAACGCAAATCAACTTTCTGCAGTCCAAATAACATTATGAAAGTATGACTTAGTCCATCTCCATTACATCTCCTACCATATAAATATTGGTGTCTACCAGTTTTAGCCCTCTGTAACACATTGTAACGTAACGTGGAAAGTCAACTTTGTCTGATGACCAAATAACATTATTGAAAGTGTCAACCATGTTTAGAGCCATTACATGCAAACACAATGAAAAATATTACAGCTTTTCTTTGAGAAACTTATATGTGGTGATCATATCTCCAGAGTCCACACAATAAGCCACACATCACTCATCTTCTGTTTTCAAATCACAGCTCGCATCTAATTTAATGTTATTTTTTTTTTTTTTGCAGAAACTATGTTTTGAGAATATGCTCAATGTCAGCAATTACTATTCGTATCATCAAACTCCTTTCAGTCATCAAAACAAGCAGAGGTGCTGCATAAACCAGTAAAGATTTGATGTATGCAAGGTACATCATTTTGACAATTCTGTCACCGACACGCCTTAGCGAGATGACTGTGCGCAACAGTACCCTAGCACTCTTAATAATTTTATTCAAGCACTGTTAACATAGCATAATGTAAGATTTTTTTCACATTTCATATCGCGTGTGTAGATTTAGTTTTAACAAAAAGTGAAACACGAGAGCATGAACTAATAGGGTTCAGATAGGAGGAAAGGCTTTGTGGAAGATAAAAGAGCCGAGGAGACATGTTCCCTACCTACATTACTATTATTTCTTGCAGACCTGCAGACCTGTCCAGAAAAGCAGTCAGTCACTCAGTCAAACATTTTTATAGTTAAAAGTTTTTCATCTTAAAAAACAGGGACTACTAGTCTTCATTTTTTTCTTCTATCAAATCAAATAGACACGAGGGCTACTACCTATTGTTGTTGTCGGTCTGTCTGTCTATCGCTTGACTAGGTTAAGGACCGCAATATCCCACACCATACATGCTACGGGCTCTCACTAGTCAATAACACACAATTTTGTATCATTTCTCTACTAAATAGCACTCCGAATCATCTTTGCACATTTTAATTTTACATTGTCACGTGCACAGCCATCAAAGGGAATCTCACTACTGCACGGATGTCGTGTGTGTGTGTGTGTTAAATAAAAGGTCCTTACATAGCTTATCATTTTCTTTGAGAAACTTATAATAGTGATCATATCTCCCGAGTCCACACAAATAACCCACTTTCATATTGAGAAAGAGAGAGAGAAGGCAAACATAGCTTGGTTATTGCATCTAGTTTTAAAAAAGGGGTAAGAATAAGAAGAGTCATGTTCCATAAAAATACTTTACAGCAACCATTATTTATGCACAGTAAGAGGGAAACGGGATCCGCACATACAATTTCCAAGCATTACAACGCTATCGAGGCAAACATAACATAAAGACAATAATGTAGTATGCTATTAATCAGCTAGTCAAAACTTAACATAACAGATATGATTTCACAGAGTTTTTAACCTTTGCAAGTTTTCAATGTTTTCTCTTCACTTGTGCTAAGTGAGTCAGACAAAATGTGGCATTTCATTATTAGCAGGCAATACGCTATTAGCTAGATAGTCAAAACATATAACACGCCTTATTTCCCAGGAATTTTTTCTAGCAAATATGCTTCTTTTAAGCAGTTCAACACACCAAACACCAGTAGTCCGCGAAATTCCCTTTAGTCAATAATCATCCTTTACAGTATTTCTGACTAAAATAGCACTCCAAAACATAAGTGGTCATTTTTATTCTCACTGTCGCACTTATTGTCAATAATTTGTTTCGCAGAGTGACAAGTTATGCCTAGTGACGAGATTTCACGGTGAGTATAGTTTAAGAGAGTTCACACTATTAATTACGGTCATGGATATGTTATGTTATGTTTATGAAGATCATTACTTCTTATTTTTAACCATTTTTCTTGCCCCCAGCTTTACAGTCTTCTCATTTTCTTTTCAAATAAAGTTTGCTTACTGTTTTCCAGTAGATTGGCTTCACATTACATATATTAATCAATTTTCAAATTCAGTTCAGTTTCTTTTTAATATCACAGCTTTGTTGTTCCCTGCCAGTATCTAGTTCAAGACCTCGTATTATCAATGTCATTAATACTACTATCATCAACCATGTATTGGATGTCTCAGACATTCAGTTAACAACTCAGTAAGTGAAAAATCACTTCATGTGAGCTCATTTTTAGTTTAGGATAAGGTTTTCCATCGTGAAATACTATTATCATTAACCAGGTATTGGGTGGCTCTACCATTCAGTTTACACTCGGTAACTGTTTACTGAACATAGATATCCCTCCATGTGACCTCATTTTTTAGTTTAAAGTTTCTCCATCGTAAAAAAAAAAAAAATTTACTATCACCAACCATGTATGGGTGGCTCAACCATTCAGTTTACAACTCAGTAACAGTTTACTGAACATAGACATCCCTCCATGTGACCTCATTTTTTAGTTTAAAGTTTCTCCATCCTAAAAAAAATAAAATATTACTATCACCAACCATGTATTGGGTGACTCAACCATTCAGTTTACAACTCAGTAACAGTTTACTGAACATAGATATCCTCCATGTGACCACATTTTTTAGTTTAAAGTTTCTCCATTGTAAATAAAAGATAAAATATTACTATCACAAACCTTGTATTGGCCAGCTCCGGCATTCAGTTTACAACTCAGTAAGTGTTTACTGAATGCAAAATCGCTACATGTGTGGTCATTTAGTTTAAAGTTTCTCAATCTTAAAATATTACTATCATCATCAACCATGCATTGGCTGGCTTTGTCTTTCAGTTTACAACTCAGTGAGTGTTAACTGAACATGGAAATTATCACATGTGTGAGCATTTAGTTTAGTTTTAAGTTTCACAATCTTAAATTAAATACTATCATCAACCCCATATTGGCTCTCGGGCATTCAGTTATCCACTCGGTAAGTGTTTACTGAACGTCGAAAATCATTTCCTGTGTGCCCATTTTTACTTGAACCCGTCTCCACTCCAAACACATCAGGACCTAGGGTTCCCGACTCGGACCGAAGGTCCGGTTGGAGTGGAAACGGGTTCAAGTAAAAAATGGGCACACAGGAAATGATTTCGACGTTCAGTAAACACTTACCGAGTGGATAACTGAATGCCCGAGAGCCCAATACGGGGTTGATGATAGTATTTAATTTAAGATTGTGAAACTTAAAACTAAACTAAATGTTCACACATGTGATAATTTCCACGTTCAGTTAACACTCACTGAGTTGTAAACTGAAAGACTAAGCCAGCCAGTGCATGGTTGATGATGATAGTAATATTTTAAGATTGAGAAACTTTAAACTAAATGACCACACATGTAGCGATTTTGCATTCAGTAAACACTTACTGAGTTGTAAACTGAATGCCGGAGCCGGCCAATACAAGGTTTGTGATAGTAATATTTTATTTTTTATTTACGATGGAGAAACTTTAAACTAAAAAATGAGGTCACATGGAGGGATATCTATGATCAGTAAACTGTTACTGAGTTGTAAACTAAATGGTTGAGCCACCCAATACATGGTTGGTGAGAGTAATATTTTATTTTTTTTACGATGGAGAAACTTTAAACTAAAAAAATGAGGTCACATGGAGGAATAGCTATGTTCAGTAAACAGTTACCGAGTTGTAAACTGAATGGTAGAGCCACCCAATACCTGGTTAATGATAATAGTATTTCACGATGGAAAAACCTTATCCTAAACTAAAAATGAGCTCACATGAAGTGATTTTCACTTACTGAGTTGTTAACTGAATGCCTGAGCTATCCTATACATAGTTGGTGATAGTAGTATTAATTCAAGATGGAAAACTTTAAACTAAACTAAAATGAGCTCACATGAAGTGATTCTCACGTTCATTAAACACTTACTAAGTTGTTAACTGAATGTCTGAGACATCCAGTACATGGTTGATGATAGTAGTATTAATGACATTGATAATACGAGGTCTTGAACTAGATACTGGCAGGGGAACTACAAAGCTGTGATATTGAAAAGAAACTGAACTGAATTTGAAAATTGATTAATATATGTAATGTGAAGCCAATCTACTGGAAAACAGTAAGCAAACTTTATTTGAAAAGAATATGAGAAGACTGTAAAGCTGGGGTCAAGAAAAATGGTTAAAAATAAGAAGTAATGATCTTCATAAACATAACATAACATATCCCCGACCATAATTAATACAGTGTGAACTCTCTTAAACTATGCTCACCGTGAAATCTCGTCACTAAGCATAACTTGTCACTTTGCGAAACAAATTATTGACTATAAGTGCGACAATGAGAATAAAAATGACCACTTATGTTTTGGAGTGCTATTTTAGTCAAGAAATACTGTAAAGGATGATTATTGACTAAAGGGAATTTCGCGGACTACTGGTGTTTGGTGTGTTGAACTGCTTAAAGGAAGCATATTTGCTAGAAAAAATTCCTGTGAAATAAGGCGTGTTATATGTTTTGACTATCTAGCTAATAGTGTATTGCCTGGCTAATAATGAAATGCCACATTTTGTCTGACTCACTTAGCACAAGTGAAGAGAAAACATTGAAAAACTTGCAAAGGTTAAAAACTCTGTGAAATCATATCTGTTATGTTAAGTTTTGACTAGCTGATTAATAGCATACTACATTATTGTCTTTATGTTATGTTTACCTCGATAGCGTTGTAATGCTTGGAAATTGTATGTGCGGATCCCGTTTCCCTCTTACTGCGCATAAATAATGGATGCTGTAAAGTATTTTTATGGAACATGACTCTTCTTATTCTTACCCCTTTTTTAAAACTAGATGCAATAACCAAGCTATGTTTGCCTTCTCTCTCTCTTTCTCAATATGAAAGTGGGTTGGTGTGGGTTATTTGTGTGGACTCGGGAGATATGATCACTACTTATAAGTTTCTCAAAGAAAATGATAAGCTATGTAAGGACCTTTTATTTAACACACACACACACACGACATCCGTGCAGTAGTGAGATTCCCCTTTGATGGCTGTGCACGTGACAATGTAAAATTAAAATGTGCAAAGATGATTCGGAGTGCTATTTAGTAGAGAAATGATACAAAATTGTGTTTATTGACTAGTGAGAGCCCGTAGCATGTATGGTGTGGGATATTGCGGTCCTTAACCTAGTCAAGCGATAGACAGACAGACCGACAACAACAATAGGTAGTAGCCCTCGTGTCTATTTGATTTGATAGAAGAAAAAAATGAAGACTAGTAGTCCCTGTTTTTTAAGATGAAAAACTTTTAACTATAAAAATGTTTGACTGAGTGACTGACTGCTTTTCTGGACAGGTCTGCAAGAAATAATAGTATTGTAGGTAGGGAACATGTCTCCTCGGCTCTTTTATCTTCCACAAAGCCTTTCCTCCTATCTGAACCCTATTAGTTCATGCTCTCGTGTTTCACTTTTTGTTAAAACTAAATCTACACACGCGATATGAAATGTGAAAAAATCTTACATTATGCTATGTTAACAGTGCTTGAATAAAATTATTAAGAGTGCTAGGGTACTGTTGCGCACAGTCATCTCGCTAAGGCGTGTCGGTGACAGAATTGTCAAAATGATGTACCTTGCATACATCAAATCTTTACTGTTTATGCAGCACCTCTGCTTGTTTTGATGACTGAAAGGAGTTTGATGATACGAATAGTAATTGCTGACATTGAGCATATTCTCAAAACATAGTTTCTGCAAAAAAAAAAATAACATTAAATTAGATGCGAGCTGTGATTTGAAAACAGAAGATGAGTGATGTGTGGACTCTGGAGATATGATTGTGGGAACCGACCTGTGAGATTTATATTTATTTAATTTATATGAATTTATATTTACGTTAATTTATATACTTCGATAGCAATTTGTATAATGATAAGTGGACTGTATTTCTGCAATAATCTCATAATCTCACAAATCGATCCTCTACACATTAGGGGGGTTTATTAATTAAATATATATGCAGCCAATCAAACTACAGTAACTACATACATTGAAAAGGTTCCTTATCTTATAGTACAGCAGGTTAGTCCACCAGGTATAACTAGGGTGTAGACACCAAATTATCCTCTTTGAGGTAGCTTCCATCACCCAGTAACTGGTGCACAAAATCTTGCTTCCTCGTCTTGACCTGTCAAAAGGGCGCTAGCTGTGAAGCCAGGTTTCTATATGACAAGTATTTCAGAGAAAACTGTACATGGAACATGTAGACCTGGCTTAATTACCTTTAGTTTGAGGCGATTTCGTGATCTAACCGGATCACCCTATATCCTGACATTAATGGCCACTAATGATAGATAAACGGGTTTCGGAAAGACACTTAACTTGAATTTGTAGACAGCGTGTGATAATGGTGCACCTTTGGTTTCCATAACACTTCGTCCAAGTAAATTTAACAGGAGCCGTATTTGCTCCCGTGCCTCTGATCTAGTATAAACAATGGCTGCCCTAACACTCCATACTATTGACGCCTGGCCGACATTGTCCAGATATGATAGGAGCCGAATTTGCTCCACGCGTCTCCGATGTGACACAACAATGGCTGCCCTCCTTCCTCCCTCTCACGCCTGGCTACATTGTCCAGATTTCAGAAAGTGATAGAAGGGTCACATTTACTCTACTTAATATTGATAATTAAGTTAATTTATATAAGATGTTTTTATGATGGTAAAGTCCAAAAGACTAATGTATTTAAGAATAATTCCCACCATAATAGGTGGTGAATTATAATAGTGTGTGGTGATGATATCCCATTTTCTATAGACGGTCATTCCACTACAAGTTACATTTTCTATGGGTAACTTGTTGGTAATACAGCAGCAATTATCTGTCTGTATGATATTATTATTAAATGGTGTCGGATTTTCCGACATAATTCCCCAGGGGCTGCTCACGGGTCGAAGTCCTAATTAGAACAGACGAACACCGATACTCCTCCTTCGAATTATTAGATTAATTTGATGTTAGTAGTTAGTAATCACACATTTGTGCGTCTGTTCGTACAGGACGGATGTCCCGTACTAGAGTTGCAGGGGTTAGAAGTCTAATGCAATTTCATTTCCCTGTCAACTCTTGAAAGGCTAATATTCAAGCCTTATTACATATTATTTAACCCAGAAGACTGGATGTGATCAAGTACTACAGTCAAGTATGATTCAGGGACTGCAGTGAGATCAGTGACATAGATATAACTTGAAGTTTCTTCAGGTAACTGGTCACTGATATATAAACACTGAGACCCATGGAATACATCTTGATTAAATAATAAATGTATCAAATCAGTCATCAGATTTATTGGGGTTTTAATTTAGTTAATTGATTCAGAAGATTGAATAGCTCATCATTAAAGTAAAGTATGGTTCTGAGACTGCAGTGGGTTCAGTGACATTGGTCGCAGTGACTTGTAGCTGTTTTAGGCTACTGTTCACTGATTTGCCACTGAGGCCTCATGAACTCATCTTCAGCTTTAAATGATGATACTAACATCAACCTCTGTTGGTATAGTCAGCTGTAATTTCCTTAGTATAATGCTACTGGAGAAATATAATCAGCTGACAAATTTAGATTCTACTGGTATTGTTTATCTGCAGGCATAGGTCTCCTCAGGCTTGATACTGGGCCTGAGAGTAATTTACCTCCTGCAGAGTTTAACATGGTTATGCCCTGATATTTAGTAGGGCTACCGATGAATCGATGACAATAGTCTGTCCCTACAAGGAGACCGAAGTCGGTGAGGTGATCAGACTTAATATTATCTGCCAATTTTATTCCTCTATTTCTCAGGAATTTGGCTGTTGCTCTCAGACCTTGAACTTGTAGGTCTACTGGTATTTTGTCCACCACAATGGCTTGTACTCTACAGACGTACCTGCCTAAACGTACTGATGGTTGTACCACCTGGTAGACTTGAGGTCCTGCATTTGTTACAAACCCTGAGATATTGAATGACATCTGGGCTACAGGCCTTAATTGTAGTTCATCTGCCAACTTTTTAGTGATATATGTTCTCTGGGATCCTTGGTCAAACAACCCACGGGTATGGACCTTGGCCCTCTTATTCAGGATGGTAATTTGGGCAGTAGGCAAAGTCGTATTACCTTTAGACTTTGCCGATTGGACACTCTTCGTTGTTGCACCTTGCAGTACTGTACTGTGGTGGGAATGCTATCTTCCACCTTGGGTCTTGAATACGTTAATTTCGTATATTTACACAGTGCTGCATGGTGTCTACCTCTTCTACACCTGTTACAGGTGTTGAATTGGGTATCACAATAGTCTATGTTGTGTGACTTGAGACACCTTGAACATCTCCCTAATTCCTGGAGTCGCTCCATACGAATGTCTCTGGTTGGATAATTAGCACAACGGTATGTTGAATGTTTCTTTTTGCAGAACATACATGTCCCCCAGCCTACTGCACGTTTGGAAGTTACCGGTTTGGGTGAACTAGTAACAGTAGGCTTGGAGGATTCTGCTGCATTGTCAGATTTTCTGCAACTTGATGTTAGAGTAATTGACTGATGTTTATTTGGGGTAGTTGTTTTACCCTTTAATTGACTCTTATTTTCTATTTCTGAAGGCTTGCAAGAGGCTTAACTTCCTCATTTGCTCGTCGTTTGTTTATGATGGAATGTAAACCTTCAGTGATGTCCTGTACTGTCAGGATGGTGTTATGTTGATGTGCATATAATTCATCTAGTATATCGCTGGACAATTTTCGTTGAAGGACTACTTTGGTCATCCATTCACTAATCCAGCAATTGTAGTACTAGATGTATGACAGTTTTCTCATTGCCAGCATTATTCCTAGGAGGCTGGACTGGGAAATTAGTGCTGTCGCTATTTTCATTTACATTTTCTACTACTGGTTCAGCTTCACCTCTAGTTTGGAGGCATGTTAACTTAGTAGCCTCAGGTATTGAGTTTTCAGAATCCACAGAGACTGTGGATAAATTGTCTGAGAACTGCTTAATTTCTTGCGATATAATATTAGGTGAAGCTGTAGTGGGTGAAGCTTTATCCTTGTTGATTAAAGGCTCTAATCTGGCTTTACATTTATTCTCAAAAAGATCCAGATCATCCATAACATTATCTACTTTATTTGATGTACTTGCTATTTGTTCTGATTCAATTATCCTGTGTAAATGTTCCAACCTGCCTTGAGTTTCTTCTTCATATTGTGCTAGGTCAGACAGGAATGGTTCCACATCTTCAACTACTACGTCATCGTGGACTTGCTTTTGGTAAGATTTCCTATTTGCTTTCAATATATGCAATTGGGTTTGAATCTGTAACAGTGGTATTTTCAACCGATGATAATTAATTACAGGCTCATATAACAACTGTTCATATTGGTTGAGATCTCTTGTTAGTTGGCGTTTGCTTGCTATTAAAGCACGCTTTGCTTTCTGTGGATTAGTCACGGTGACTTGTTAATTGGGCACCACTGGCTCATAAATTGTGAGCAAGTACTAATGGTAGCCTAGGGTAAATTCTGCACTCACTAGGCAATAATCCTACCTCTACTAGAGGTTAGCACTTAAAATTAATACACATTATATATATACAATCATACACACTAATGATTTGAGTGATAAACCAGTGTCATGGAAGTACCTATAGGTTAGCTCTTCTATATCACCCTAGGATGGAAGAGACACTAATAATCACTCAAAGGTGTAATGATCATAAGTAAATTATTATATATACACAACTCAACTCGAGTGATAAAAATTACACCCAAAATAGGGTCTGGACCATTCATTAATGGTGTTAGGTTACTCAATATAGTACAACTGACTATGGTAATAATGGGACTAGGATGAACAATAATAGTTCAACTAGTCAATGGTTAATATCCTACCCTGTTGTGGGTTGGCAATTAGTAAATATTATACTGTGATCACTAGTGCAATATATTAAATAATTCTCTATTTTGGAGAAATATTATACACAATTATTGATAATAGCCTCTTAATTGCCTCTATGAAACTTCAATATTATCTAGAAGTATTAAATATTATTAGTGACCTCGCGAAATAAACTCCACAAAATTCGTAGATAATCTCTCGCGAAATGTAACACCACGAAATCCGTGAACAATCACGTGACACCACAGCCACTACTTTGGCTGGCTTCAATATTAGCGCTGTCATTTCACGAAATAACACGCCACCAAATATCTGTGGGTGTGCATGAAACCGCTGATGAGGCTGAACTCAGTTGAGGGGGGGCTCCTGAGCTCCCACGAGGCTTCGCCGCTGTCTTTGACTGGCTGGTCTTGTTTAAATAACACTGCACTAGTATATTTAATGAATCTACTGGTTAACTGGTTCATCCGGTACTAAGATGACCAAATGTGGGTTCAAAGGATCAAATAATCCGTCATCCGGTTCGAAGGACCAAATAATGTGGGAACCGACCTGTGAGATTTATATTTATTTAATTTATATGAATTTATGTTTACGTTAATTTATATACTTCGATAGCAATTTGTATAATGATAAGTGGACTGTATTTCTGCAATAATATCATAATCTCACAAATCGATCCTCTACACATTAGGGGGGTTTATTAATTAAATATATATGCAGCCAATCAAACTACAGTAACTACATACATTGAAAAGGTTCCTTATCTTATAGTACAGCAGGTTAGTCCACCAGGTATAACTAGGGTGTAGACACCAAATTATCCTCTTTGAGGTAGCTTCCATCACCCAGAACTGGTGCACAAAATCTTGCTTCCTCGTCTTGACCTGTCAAAAGGGCGCTAGCTGTGAAGCCAGGTTCTATATATGACAAGTATTTCAGAGAAAACTGTACATGGAACATGAAGACCTGGCTTAATTACCTTTAGTTTGAGGCGATTTCGTGATCTAACCGGATCACCCTATATCCTGACATTAATGGCCACTAATGATAGATAAACGGGTTTCGGAAAGACACTTAACTTGAATTTGTAGACAGCGTGTGATAATGGTGCACCTTTGGTTTCCATAACACTTCATCCAAGTAAATTTAACAGGAGCCGTATTTGCTCCCGTGCCTCTGGTCTAGTATAAACAATGGCTGCCCTAACACTCCATACTATTGACGCCTGGCCGACATTGTCCAGATATGATAGGAGCCGAATTTGCTCCACGCGTCTCCGATGTGACACAACAATGGCTGCCCTCCTTCCTCCCTCTCACGCCTGGCTTACATTGTCCAGATTTCAAAAAGTGATAGAAGGGTCACATTTACTCTACTTTAATATTGATAATTAAGTTAATTTATATAAGATGTTTTTATGATGGTAAAGTCCAAAGACTAATGTATTTAAGAATAATTCCCACTATAATAGGTGGTGAATTATAATAGTGTGTGGTGATGATATCCCGTTTTCTATAGACGGTAATTCCACTACAAGTTACATTTTCTATGGGTAACTTGTTGGTAATATAGCAGCAATTATCTGTCTGTATGATATTATTATTAAATGGTGTCGGATTTTCCGACAATGATCACCACATATAAGTTTCTCAAAGAAAAGCGGTAATATTTTTCATTGTGTTTGGATGCAATGGCTAAACATGGTTGACATTTTCAATAATGTTATTTGGTCATCAGACAAAGTTGATTTTCCACGTTACGTTACAATGTGTTACAGAGGCTAAAACTGGTAGACACTAATATTTACATGGTAAGAGATGTAATGGAGATGGACTAAGTCTTACTTTCATTTAAAAATGTTATTTTGGTCTGTAGAAATTTGATGATTTCCGCGTTACGTTACAATGTGTTACAGGGGCTAAAACTGGTAGACACCAATATTTATATGGTAAGAGATGTAATGGAGATAGACTAAGCCTCACTTTTCATTTCAAAATGATATTTTGGACTGCAAAAAGTTGATTTGCGTTACGTTACGTTACATTGTGTTACAGAGAGCTAAAACTTGCAGACCGTAATATTTATAAGGTATGAGATGTAATGGAAATGGACTAAGTCATACTTTGATTTAAAAATTTTATTTTAGTCTGTAGAAAATTGATTTCCGAGTTACGTTACAATGTGTTACAGAGGCTAAAACTGGTAGACCGTAATATTCATATGGTAGGAGATGTAATGGAGATGAGCTATTCATATGGTATGAGATGTAAAGGAGATGGGCTAAGTCATACTTTCATTTAAAAATGTTATTTGGACTGCAGAAAGTTGATTTGCGTTACGTTACAATGTGTTACAGAGGGCTAAAACTGTCACACAGTAATATTTATATGGTAGGAGATGTAATGGAGATGGACTAAGGGGCCATGGTACCCGAAAATCCGATGAAAAATGGAATATTTACGATAAATTACGAAAAATACTACAACGTTCTGGCAACACTGTGGTCCAAACCATTTAATGATATCTTGAAAAATAACGTAATTAGAGTCAAATTTCCCGCTGCAACTTTCGTGAATCTGGTCCTCGCGCCGTGAGTACGCCGCGGGGTATTGCATCTTACGTTGTAGATGTCTTATTTTTCGTAATAGCGTTGAAAATAACATGTTATGCATAAAATGAATATAAACTCACACAAATGGCAACACTCTATTGTCTGACACGAGGGTGGTGCAGTCAGTGACTGCGTGTCTCTCATGGAGAGAGGATGTGTGCTGACGCGCTCACACAATATCTCCCAGAACATGCTATTTTTAGCTATTTGTACTGCAATATGACTTACCAAACGAACAAGAGAAAAGCATTGACAGCTAGATGCATGCGAGCTCTCCATACGAGCTGGCCGCAATGCGTAATCACCAGTCACGAGTGACCGCAGGTTGAGTAAACTTTGTCGAGCGCGCTACGCAACTCCAACTTTTACAACTAGATCTCGTTTCACAGCCTTTATTTATTATTCAATTTACATGAAACTTGCACATTATATGTAGAGTTTACGCCTCTATAAACGCATGTCATTATTCTTATCTACGTAGATTTATTGATTTTATAAATAATGATACACTTCATTTTGTTGCATACGTTTTTGGGAAACTTTTATATAATCTGTATTATTGCACTAAATACATCTGCGATAATGATGTGACATGCAAATCTTTATTATATAGTAAGGTCATAGCTGGGTGTCGTATAAATGATTTTGGTTCGCAATTGTGGGCTGTGAAATCAATTGAACATGGTTGTAAAATTCGTCTTTTTTTTTTGCTTTTTTGTTTTTTCTCTGTCTCTATTTAGGCTGAGATGCTGAAACTTGGCCTAGGTGCAGCACCTTTCACATGTATTAGGATAATAAATTATGAATACCCTACAACAATTTTTTAAATCCTGATACCATGGCCCCTAAGTCATACTTTCATAATGTTATTTGGACTGCAGAAAGTTGATTTGCGTTACGTTACAATGTGTTACAGAGGCTAAAACTGGTAGACACCAATATTTATATGGGAAGAGATGTAATGGAGATGGACTAAGCCTCACTTTCATTTCAGCCTCACTCACTTTCATTAGTCTCTGTGGTGTAGTGGTAAGACACTCGCCTGGCGTTCCGCGAGCGCTATGTCATGGGTTCGTATCCTGGCCGGGGAGGATTTACTGGGCGCAATTCCTTAACTGTAGCCTCTGTTTAACGCAACAGTAAAATGTGTACTTGGATGAAAAAACGATTCTTCGCGGCAGGGGATCGTATTCCAGGGACCGTAGGATTAAGGACTTGCCCGAAACGCTACGCGTACTAGTGGCTGTACAAGAATGTAACAACTCTTGTATATATCTCAAAAAAAAAAAAAAAAAGACATTTTGGACTGCAAAAAGTTGATTTGCGTTACATTACATTACGTTACATTGTGTTACAGAGGGCTAAAACTGGCAGACCGTAATATTTATATGGTAGGAGATGTAATGGAGATGGACTAAGTCATATTTTGATTTAAAAATGTTATTTTGGTCTGTAGGTTACGTTACAATGTATTACAGACGTTAAAACTGGTAGACAGTAATATTTATATGGTAGGAGATGTAATGGAGATGGACTAAGTCATACTTTCATAATGTTATTTGGACTGCAGAAAGTTGATTTGCGTTACGTTACAATGTGTTACAGGGGCTAAAACTGGTAGACAGTAATATTTATATGGTTGGAGATGGACTAAGTCATACCTTAATAATGTTATTTGGACTGCAGAAAGTTGATTTGTGTTACGTTACAATGTGTTACAGAGGTCTAAAACTTGCAGACCGTAATATTTATATGGTATGAGATGTAATGGAGATATTGTGTTTGGGTAAATGGGGTTCACATTTCAATATTCAGACATTGGACAGAAAGTTGCTCGTTACTCTTAAAATGATATTTGGGCAAAGAACGAAGTTAGCATATTGGTCACGTTACATTAATGATATTTGGGCAAAGAACGATGTCATCATGTTGGTCGTGTTACGTTACAAGGTTATTAGGGTGAGAGTGATGGGGGCTCGAAAATTGACATTAGTCTTCCATCCTCTGGTGCGCTGTCAGTCTAAGTGAAATGAAAAAAGATATGTGAACAGCGGCGGCAGGAGAAAGGAATTGATGTTACTTTTCCCCCAACTATAAAATGATCTGAATAGAGCGAGAGAGAGAAACCACTGACTGCTATGTGTATCCCATGCAGTTGTGTTTACAATAAATTATGATTTGTTATAATAATAAGATTGAAGACCCGCTTATGACTCTCGATATTCTTAAAAAATGCTATTTGAGCAAAGAATGATGATACCATGTTGGTCACATTGCGATACAAGGTTACACATATGATCAGAAATAATACTAAAGGCTTTGCACAGAACATCTGGTCTGGGAAGGGTGTAGTGATGCTTGATGGTTTGGGCTTGGAAGGGTGGATGGAGGGGGGTAGGGGTTTTGGTGGGGGTGGATGGGGAGAGGGTAAGGCCATCAGAGTACCTCGTCCATCTCACTACGCCTTAAACCGCCACGAAGGTTAGACCTTACCGAGACGGATTGCTGTTTCATTCATTCAGGAGTCTTGAACATTCTGTGACATTGTCTTGCTATGATAACGCCGTTGTGTGTTACAAAGTCTGCACAGCTGTAATGGCTGTAGGAGGAAGAGCTGATGGAGATTGAGTAGATGTTGTGATCACAGTTAACAAGAACAATTTGTAGGTAGAGATCGCGTCTCCCGTGTCGATGTGCAGACTTATATTGAATTTTGTAACTAGCGCGTCATGATTGTAACTTGATTAGCTAAAATGAATTGCACGTTCAGTCCTTGTCCCTTTATGTGTCTCTGCAAGCCTCTACTACCCATATGACTGCCTTGTGTGAGATTGGACTGTTTAGCAACACGTAGGTACTTCTTGATGGAATTTGTATGTGGGAAACATTGCTCACCTTTGAGAAAGAACATTGTCACACTCAATGCAATGTGCCGGTGTGAGCTGTGTCAGGAGAGAGTATGGTATGCCGTATTGGTATGCCGTATTGCTGTCACTCCCAGCAGTGTGGTGGTGGTGTTGGTATGTGGTATGTCCTGCTATGTGGATGGAGGGGGGGAGGGGTGGGCATGACTGACTATGGTAGAGGTTGATGATGACATTCGCAACAGTTAGGCCTCAGCCTTTGAAGAGGTAACCCATGTGGTCATGTGGTGTCACTCCTCATAGCTATGTGGTAGGTATGGCCCACATATCCTTAGCGTTCTGGAAGCAGGGAGGGTACATAAAACTGTCATTCTTTAAGAAAAAATAATGACTACTTTCACACACAAACCCACTGCCAGCTGTTACCTCCCTTTCCCCTCCTCCTTCTCCCCTCCAATCTTAAGACCCTGGACTCTCACGCTCCCCTCAACACTTCCTGCCCATGTAGGGGGAGAACTAATGGACGTCATTGATATCCTCTCAGGTATGGGGGCTCCCCCCCTCCCTTCACAACATAACCTACATACTCCTCCTCCTCCCTACATGACATTCTCAAGTCTATGTGGCGGTATGTGGTGAGAACCTCATTTCTATGTGGACGTGTGATGCTGCTGAGTATGTACAGCTCTGGAAGCTACCCGGTGTTTTGTATCCCGCCCGCGCATTTTGCAATCCGTCCGCGCATTTTGGGATCACGTCCGCCCCTTTTGCATCCCGTCCGCGCATTTTGGGATCACGTCCGCCCCTTTTGCATCCCGTCCGCGCATTTTGGGATCACGTCCGCACGTTTTGGGATCCCGTCCGCGCATTTTGGGATCACGTCCGCGCGTTTTGGGATCACGTCCGCCCATTTTGGGATCACGTCCGCCCATTTTGGGATCACGTCCGCCCATT
Source organism: Procambarus clarkii (assembly GCF_020424385.1). NCBI lineage: Eukaryota > Metazoa > Arthropoda > Malacostraca > Decapoda > Cambaridae > Procambarus > Procambarus clarkii. The sequence continues at coordinate 17,732 of NW_025568005.1, forward strand.
TTGGGATCACGTCCGCCCATTCTGCATCCCGTCCGTTTTCCCCTCACTCTATGACTGCATACCAACCACTTAGCTTCCAGCCCCTACCCAACATGACACTCTCTCAAGTGACGCCTGACCGGATGCCACGCGTCATAACATCCGGGGAAACCTTTGAGATGATGTACACATGCCCACATACTTATCCTCCCCTCTTACCTACATGACCCTCAACATCCTTTATATTTTGCCCCTGTGACCCACAACGTCCCCCTGGACGCAACCCGTCCCATTCTACGGACTCCCACGCCACTTTTGACTATGACCGAGTTCAATCCTCGAGGTTCTCCTCGGGTTTGGGACGGTTCTAGGCGTATATTTCACTACTAAACGCCTGGAAAAAGATGTTGTTGTCTTGCCTATATACTGAGTTTTTTGAGGCTTACAGTCCCCAAGAAGGCATTTGAAGGCATAGACGACGTTGGTCTCTTTTAAAGCGTTCTGATTTGTGTCTGGAGAGTTTCTCATGCGTAGGCTGGCCGTTTTTTTGGTTTTATAGTAAATTGTTAGTTGTATCTTCTGATTTTTGTCTGTAGGGATAACGTTTCTACTAACAATATCTTTCAGGACCCTTCCCTCCGTTTTATGGGCTGTGGAAAAGAAGTTCCTGTAAAATAGTCTAATAGGGGGTATAGGTGTTGTGTTAGTTGTCTCTTCAGAGGTTGCATGGCATTTCACTTTCCTTCTTATGATGTCTTCCACGAAACCATTGGAGAAGCCGTTGTTGACTAGGACCTGCCTTACCCTACAGAGTTCTTCGTCGACTTGCTTCCATTCCGAGCTGTGGCTGAGAGCACGGTCGACATAAGCGTTATCAACACTCCTCCTGTACCTGTCTGGGCAGTCACTGTTGGCATTCAGGCACATTCCTATGTTCGTTTCCTTAGTGTAGACTGCAGTGTGGAAAACTCCGCTCCTTTCCATGACTGTTACATCTAGAAAGGGCAGCTTCCCATCCTTTTCCATCTCGTAAGTGAAACGCAACACAGAATTCTGCTCAAATGCCTCCTTCAGCTCCTGCAGATGTCTAACATCAGGTACCTGTGTAAAAATGTCGTCAACATACCTGCAGTATATGGCCGGTTTAAAGTTCATGTCGACTAAGACTTTATGCTCGATGGTACCCATGTAGAAGTTTGCAAACAGGACACCTAGGGGAGAACCCATAGCGACCCCATCTACTTGCTTATACATGTGTCCATCCGGGCTCAAGAAGGGTGCCTCTTTAGTACAAGCTTGGCATAGTTTCCTTAGAATGTTTTCTGGTATGTCAAGAGGAGTACAGGCCGGATCACGATACACTCTGTCGGCTATCATCCCGATTGTTTCATCCTCAGGTACGTTGGTAAACAGTGATTCTATGTCCAACGAGGCTCTTATCCCTGTGGCCCGTGTTCCCCGCAGTAAGTCAACAAATTCCTTTGGAGACTTTAGGCTGAAGGCGCAAGGGACATAAGGAGTCAGCAAGTCGTTGAGTCGTTTTGCCAGTCTGTACGTGGGTGTGGGTATCTGGC
>NW_025568007.1:0-88234 GCF_020424385.1 Procambarus clarkii
CTTTAACAAATAACCCTTGATCTGCAAAAATGACCATTTGAGAAATTTGCCCTTGAAACGAGTAAATTCCCATATATAACAAAAAAAATCCTTTGAAATGGTTAAACACCCAATCTTAAACAAATGACACTTGAAATGCAAAATGTCCATTTGAGAAATTAACCCTTGAAATGAGTAAATGCCCATATATAACAAAAATTCTTTGAAATGCTTAAATATCCAATCTCTAACAAATAGCACTTGAAATCCATAAGTGACCATTTGAGAAATTAACTAATGAAAAAGTAAATGAATATGAGACAATGATTGACGAAACACAAAGACAAGAAGGAATACTTATGTAAGTTAGATCATGTCTGGTTTGACTAGATAAGTTAGGATACATCAGTTTGGGAATGTAAGATTAAGTTAGGTAAAGCAAGTTAGGTTACGTTACGTTAGGATAGGTAAGATAAGTTATATAAGTTAGGTAAAGTAAGGTAAATTAGGTTAAGCAGGTTAAGTTAGGTATGATAGGTAAGGTAAGTTAGGATAGGTAAAGTTAGGTAAGATAGGGAAGGTAAGGTAAATTATGTTAGGATAGGTAAAGTTAGGTTATGAAGGTTAAGTTAGGTAACATAGGTAAAGTTAGGTTAAGTTAGGTAAGATAGGTAATGTAAGGTAAGGTAACATAGGTAAAGTTAGGTTAGGTTAGGTAAGATAGGTAAGGTAAGGTAACATAGGTAAAGTTAGGTAAGATAGGTTAAGCAGGTTAAGTTAGGAAAGGTAGGTAAGGTAAGGTAAGGTAACATAGGTAAAGTTAGGTTAGGTTAGGTTAGGTAAGTTAGGTAAGGTAGGTAAGGTAACATAGGTAAAGTTAGGTTATGCAGGTTAAGTTAGGTAAGATAGGTAAAGTCAGGTAAGATAGGTAAAGGTATGGTAAGGTAATATAGGTAAAGTTAGGTAAGATAGGTTAAGCAGGTTAAGTTAGGAAAGGTATGTAAGGTAAGGTAAGTTATGTTAGGATAGGATAGGTAAAGTTAGGTTTAGGAACGTTACGTTAACTAAGTAACATTGGGTGGAGAGGATAGGTTACGTAGGTTTGAACAGTGTAGTTCAGAGAACAGTTTAAAAGGTAAAATGTCTAAGAAAATATATTTAACAGAAGTGTAAGTTTGATATGAAAAGCTGAACTAGTTACATTTGGGGAGAAATTTTATGCCTGAAGATGTCTTAGAGAACAACAATGTTGTCTTAAAGTATAACTTGATGGAAGAAGGAGAGTTTCTTTGATGAACAAAGGTGACTTAGAGATCAACATTGATGAACGAAGATGTCTTAGAAAGCTTCTCTGATGAACGAAAGGTTACTTAGAGAATAACTTTTGTTAGCTCTTTGAATAACTTTGATGACTTTGAGAATAACTTTGATAGCTCTGGGAATAACTTTTATGATTTTGAGAACATCTTTGATGTCTTGGAGAACAACATTGATGTTTAGAGAACAACTTTGATGACCAAGATTAACTTTAGATGTCTCTGAGAATAACTTTATAACATAGAAATTAACTTTAGATGTCTCTGAAAATATCTTTGATGACTTCGAGAATAACATTTGATGTCTCTGAGAATAACTTTTATGTCTTACATAATAACTTTAGATGTCTCTGAAAATAACTTTGATGAAAGCAGATGTCTTAGATTAACTTTTGATGACTTTGAAAACAAGTTTGATGAACAAAGATGTTTTGGAAAGTTTCTCTGACGAACGAAGGTAACTTAGAGATTAACTTTTATGATTTAGAGAACATCTTTGATGTCTTAGAGAACAAGATTGATGTCTTAGAGAACAACTTGGATGAACAAAGATGTCTTAGAAAGCTTCTCTGATGAACGAAAAGATACTTAGAGAATAACTTTGACGACTGTATTTAACTTTTTGGTGGCTCTGAGGACAGTTTCTGTTGAACGAGGATGTCTCAGAAGGCTTCTTTGAATAACAAAGGTGACTCTGAGAATAACTTTGATGACTCTGAGAAAGACTTTGTTGTCTTAGAATAACTTTTGATTGTTCTGAGAATAACTTTAGATATCTCTGAGAATAAGTTTGATGAACGAAGATATCTTACAGAGCAAATTTTATGTTTCGAAGAATAACTTTTGATGACTCTGGGAATGACTTTGTTGTCTTAGAGAATAACTTTGAGGGCTTAGAGAATGTCTTTGATGAATGGAAGAGAGTTAGAGAATAACATAACATGACTGAGAATAACTTTTGATAACTCTTAGAATAACTTTGATGTCTTAGAGAATAACTTTAGATGACTTTGAGAATGTCTTTGGATAACTCTGAGATTAACTTTGATGTCTTTGAAACAACATTGATGAATTGGAGAATGTCTTTGAGAACATGAGTAGTATTTTGTTAGCTCAGAGAATAACTTTTGTTGACATAGAGAATAACTTTTATGTCTTAGAGAAGAACATTGATGGCTTAGAGAGAATATCTTTGATGAAAGATGATGTCTTGGATTAACTTTGACGTCTCTTGGATTAACTTTGATGACTGAGAGTGAGTTAGAGATTACCTTTGTTAACTCTGAGAATAACTTTGATGAACAAAGATGTTTTGGAAAGTTTCTCTGAAGAACGAAGGTGACTCTGAGAATAACTTTTGTTAGCTCTTTGAATAACTTTGAGAATGACTTCTGAGAACATGGGTAGTATTTGAATGCGTCTTTGATGTAATGAAAAGTAACTTTGATGACTCGAAGATATCTTGCAGATCAACTTTGATGACAGAGATTAACTTTTGTTGTTTTAGAGATTAACTTTTTGATAGCTCCGAGAATAACTTTTATGCCTCTGAGATTAACTTTTTGATGACTCTGAGAATAACTTTGAGGATGCGAGTAAATTTTGAGTGATTGAGAGTGTCTTTTGATATCTCGAAGAGTGCCCTTGAAGTCTTAAAGGATGTCTTTGATGTCTCGAAGGATGTCTTAGAGTGTAACTTTGGTATCTTTGAGTAAGTCCTTGATGTATTGAAGAGCGTCTTTGATTTCTCGAAGAGTAACTTTGGTGTCACGGAGAGCACCTTTGACTATTTTTCTTACTTAACGACATATAATTTTTACGAAAGTGCTGAAAAAGTTACATTTGACTATTTTTTCTTACTTAGCGACATATAATTTTTACGAAAGTGCTGAAAAAGTTACATTTGACTCTTTTAGTTGAGGAAAAAGACAAAATATGACGACAGTGACTATTTTAGTGCTCCACAAAGTATAATGCCAGTTAAGAACGACGATGATAGATATCTTTGACTATATTTTCTTACTTGACTATGGATAAAGTTAGTTATGAACAGTGCTGAAAAGATTCCTTTGACTATTTTTAGCTAAGCGAAAGGCTGTTTTAGTTAAGAACGGTGTTGAATGAGGTTAATCCTGACTATTTTCAGATGAGAGAAGTGATATTTCAGTTAAGAAATGACAAGGAAACATGATGAAGTAACTATTTTTAGTTGACCGATGAATACTTTTAGTTGAGCAAAAGCCAAAACATGATGAACATGACTTTTTCTGATGATTGGCAGATAATTTTAGTTATGAAATGACAATGAAACATGATGAACACGGTTAATTTCTGATGACTGGGGAATAAGTTTAGTTAAGAAATGATGAAAGTTATTATTTTTAGTTGATTGACGATGGATAAAAGCTAGTTATGAACAGTTTTGGAAAGTTTCCTTTGACAATTTTTTCTTGATGAAACATAGCGCCTGTTAAGAAAGTGCTGAAAAAAGTTTCCTTTGACAATTTTTAGCTAAGAGAAAGGTTGTTTTAGTTAAGAACAGTGTTGAACGAGGCTATTTCTGACTATTTTTAGTTGACTGGATAATAAGTTTAGTTGAGAAATGACGAAAGTGACTATGTTTTTAGTTGATTGGTGAAAGATTTTTTAGTTAAGGAACGTTAGATAACATGTAAGGGGAAAAACCCAGAGAACATATGGGGAACATGGCAAAGAACATATGTAAGAAAAGTTGATGAATACAGTGAACATGCTGGGAATATGAACTTGTAGAGGAACATGAATATTGACAAAGAACACAACATATGGAAGTTAGCATGAATATTGAGTATAAAAGTTGTAAAGAGAACATGTGATGAACATGAAAACATAGAAAATATGACTAGAATTTGTAGAGAAAGTAATGAGACTAAGAGAAAGATTATAGAAAAAAATGGAGATACTTGTGAAAATATGAACTGAATGGGACTGTGAACATTTGAAGAACATGGAGTGAACACAGAAAACATGGACAAAATGTGAAGAACACAGCTGAATATAGAGAAAATATGCAAATACAGGGGGACAAGAGCTGGAGCTCGGTAACTGACTTGATCTTATTTACTATGTCTGAAAATGTAGTTGAGTGTTTAAATCTCAGGGGGGTTTGGACTGATAGTAATGAATTTACATGAGTGAACTTGGACAGAGGACAAGAGTTAGAGTTTTATATTTGTTACTTCATACTTACTATGTCTGAAATACAGAGGGTAAAAATTTCGGGGAAATTGATGGTTTATTTACAAAGACTTGAGGGTGGAAGAGGGTGGGGGACAAGAGCTGGAGCTCAGTAACTGACTTGATCTTATTTACTAACTTTGAAGTATGTCTGCTTTTAATTTTAGGGAAATTGATGGGTTATTTACAAAGATACGAAGGAGAACTAAGGCAGGGACGAGAGCTGGAGCTCAGTAACTGACTTGATCTTATTTACTAACTTTGAAGTATGTCTGCTTTTAATTTTAGGGAAATTGATGGGTTATTTACAAAGATACGAAGGAGAACTAAGGCGGGGACGAGAGCTGGAGCTCGATAACTGACTTGATTTTATTTACGGAGTCTGAAATACAGAGGGTAAAAATTTCAGGGAAATTGGACTGTTACTAACGATCTTGTATAAACGAAATAAGGTGGGGGACAAGCGCTGGAGCTTGATAACTGTTTTGATCTTATTTACGGAGCCTGAAATACAGAGGGTAAAAATTTCAGGGAAATTGGACTGTTACTAACGAAGATACGAGAGAGAGCTAAGGCGGAGGACAAGCGCTGGAGCTTGGTAACTAAATTACTGTATTGAACTACGTTTGAAATATGATTATTTTTAAATTTTAGAGGGATTGGAATGATAGTATTCATTATATGACAGGGGACTAAGGTGGGGGAACGTGAGCTAGAACTTGCTTACTAACGCGATTTATTTGTGTAAAACTGACTTGCTTAATGAAAAGGAGAAAACATACGATGTTGGAAAATAGTTGAACTGAACTGAATGAAAGGAGAGAGAGAGAGAGGAGGGACGGTCGAGATATTATGGAGAAGATAAGATATGATAAGAGCCAACTGGATGGCTGGGCGTAAAGTAAATAAAGGTGACGCGACAGATTGCGAGGTAAGGGGGGAGGGAGGGAGGGGGGTGTGATGTACGAAACCCTGAAAACCCTGGCTCACAAACACGAATTTCTAAATTTACATGAATAACTAAGGCTTGCATAGACGGATTTTCAGCAGTGCCTCCAACACCAACAGTGCCTCCAACACCAACAGTGCCTCCATGCACCAGCAGTGCCTCCAACACCAACAGTGCCTCCAGCACCAACAGTGCCTCCAGCACCAGCAGTGCCTCCAACACCAGCAGTGCCTCCAACACCAGCAGCAGTGCCTCCAGCACCCAGTGCCTTCAACACCAGCAGTGCCTCCAGCACCAGCAGTGCCTCCAGCACCAGCAGTGCCTCCAGCACCAGCAGTGCCTCCAGCACCAGCAGTGCCTCCAACACCAGCAGTGCCTCCAACACCAGCAGTGCCTCCAGCACCAGCAGTGCCTCCAACAGTGCCTCCAGCACCAGCAGTGCCTCCAACACCAGCAGTGCCTCCAACACCAGCAGTGCCTCCAGCACCAGCAGTGCCTCCAACACCAGCAGTGCCTCCAGCACCAGCAGTGCCTCCAACACCAGCAGTGCCTCCAACACCAGCAGTGCCTCCAACACCAGCAGTGCCTCCAACACCAGTTCCAACACCAGCAGTGCCTCCAGCACCAGCAGTGCCTCCAGCACCAGCAGTGCCTCCAGCACCAGCCTCCAACACCAGCAGTGCCTCCAGCCTCCACCAGCAGTGCCTCCCACCACACCAGCACCAGCAGTGCCTCCAACACCAGCAGTGCCTCCAACACCAGCAGTAGTTCCAACACCAGCAGTGCCTCCAACACCAGCAGTGCCTCCAGCACCAGCAGTGCCTCCAGCACCAGCAGTGCCTCCAGCACCAGCAGTGCCTCCAACACCAGCAGTGCCTCCAGCACCTCCAGCAGTGCCTCCAGCACCAGCAGTGCCTCCAACACCAGCAGTGCCTCCAGCACCAGCAGTGCCTCCAACACCAGCAGTGCCTCCAGCACCAGCAGTGCCTCCAACACCAGCAGTGCCTCCAGCACCAGCAGTGCCTCCAACACCAGCAGTGCCTCCAGCACCAGCACCTCCAGCACCAGCAGTGCCTCCAACACCAGCAGTGCCTCCAACACCAGCAGTGCCTCCAACACCAGCACCAGCAGTGCCTCCAACACCAACAGTGCCTCCAGCACCAGCAGTGCCTCCAACACCAGCAGTGCCTCCAACACCAGCAGTGCCTCCAACACCAGCAGTGCCTCCAACACCAGCAGTGCCTCCAACACCAGCAGTGCCTCCAGCACCAGCAGTGCCTCCAGCACCAGCAGTGCCTCCAGCACCAGCAGTGCCTCCAGCACCAGCAGTGCCTCCAGCACCAGCAGTGCCTCCAGCACCAGCAGTGCCTCCAACACCAGCAGTGCCTCCAACACCAGCAGTGCCTCCAACACCAGAAGTAGCCTCCAACACCAGCAGTGCCTCCAGCACCAGCAGTGCCTCCAACACCAGCAGTGCCTCCAACACCAGCAGTGCCTCCAACACCAGCAGTAGTTCCAACACCAGCAGTGCCTCCAGCACCAGCAGTGCCTCCAACACCAGTAGTGCCTCCAACACCACCAGTGCCTCCAACACCAGCAGTGCCTCCAGCACCAGCAGTGCCTCCAGCACCAGCAGTGCCTCCAGCACCAGCAGTTCCTCCAACACCAGCAGTGCCTCCAACACCAGAAGTAGCCTCCAACACCAGCAGTGCCTCCAGCACCAGCAGTGCCTCCAGCACCTCCAGCACCAGTGCCTCCAGCACCAGCAGTGCCTCCAGCACCAGCAGTGCCTCCAACACCAGTAGTGCCTCCAACACCAGCAGTGCCTCCAACACCAGCAGTGCCTCCAACACCAGCAGTGCCTCCAGCACCAGTAGTGCCTCCCACCAGCACCAACACCAGTGCCTCCAGCACCAGTAGTGCCTCCAACACCAGTGCCTCCAGCACCAGCAGTGCCTCCAGCACCAGCAGTGCCTCCAACACCAACAGTGCCTCCAACACCAGCAGTGCCTCCAGCACCAGCAGTGCCTCCAGCACCAGCAGTGCCTCCAACACCAGCAGTGCCTCCAACACCAGCAGTGCCTCCAGCACCAGCAGTGCCTCCAGCACCAGCAGTGCCTCCAGCACCAGCAGTGCCTCCAACACCCAGTAGTGCCTCCAGCACCTCCAGCAGTGCCTCCAGCACCAGCAGTGCCTCCAGCACCAGCAGTGCCTCCAACACCAGCAGTGCCTCCAACACCAGCAGTGCCTCCAACACCAGCAGTGCCTCCAGCACCAGCAGTGCCTCCAGCACCAGCAGTGCCTCCAGCACCAGCAGTGCCTCCAGCACCAGCAGTGCCTCCAACACCAGCAGTGCCTCCAGCACCAGTAGTGCCTCCAGCACCAGCAGTGCCTCCAGCACCAGCAGTGCCTCCAGCACCAGCAGTGCCTCCAACACCAGCAGTGCCTCCAGCACCAGCAGTGCCTCCAGCACCAGCAGTGCCTCCAGCACCAGCAGTGCCTCCAACACCAGTAGTGCCTCCAGCACCATCAGTGCCTCCAACACCAGCAGTGCCTCCAACACCAGCAGTGCCTCCAAAACCAGCAGTGCCTCCAACACCAACAGTGCCTCCAACACCAGCAGTGCCTCCAACACCAACAGTGCCTCCAACACCAGAACAGTCCAACTCCAACAGTGCCTCCAACACCAGCAGTGCCTCCAACACCAGCAGTGCCTCCAACACCAGCAGTGCCTCCAACACCAGCAGTGCCTCCAACACCAGCAGTGCCTCCAACACCAGCAGTGCCTCCAACACCAGCAGTGCCTCCAACACCAGCAGTGCCTCCACCAGCAGTGCCTCCAACACCAGCAGTGCCTCCAACACCAGCAGTGCCTCCAACACCAGCAGTAGTGCCTCCAACACCAGCAGTGTCTCCAACACCAGCAGTGCCTCCAACACCAGCAGTGCCTCCAACACCAGCAGTGCCTCCAACATCAGCAGTGCCTCCAACACCAGCAGTGCCTCCAACACCAGCAGTGCCTCCAACACCAGCAGTGCCTCCAACACCAGCAGTGCCTCCAACACCAACAGTTCCTCCAGCACCAGCAGTGCCTCCAACACCAGCAGTGCCTCCAGCACCAACAGTGCCTCCAACACCAGCAGTGCCTCCAACACCAGCAGTGCCTCCAACACCAGCAGTGCCTCCAACACCAGCAGTGCCTCCAAGCACCAGCAGTGCCTCCAACACCAGCAGTGCCTCCAACACCAGCAGTGCCTCCAACACCAGCAGTGCCTCCAGCACCAGCCTCCAACACCAGCAGTGCCTCCAACACCAGCAGTGCCTCCAGCACCAGTAGTGCCTCCAGCACCAGCAGTGCCTCCAACACCAGCAAAGTAGTGCCTCCAACACCAGCAGTGCCTCCAGCACCAGTAGTGCCTCCAGCACCAGCAGTGCCTCCAACACCAGCAGTGCCTCCAACACCAGCAGTGCCTCCAACACCAGCAGTGCCTCCAAGCACCAGCACCAGTGCCTCCAGCACCAGTGCCTCCAGCACCAGAAGTAGTTCCAACACCATCAGTGCCTCCAAGCACCAGCAGTGCCTCCAGCACACCAGCAGTGCCTCCAACACCAGCAGTGCCTCCAACACCAGCAGTGCCTCCAACACCAGCAGTGCCTCCAACACCAGTGCCTCCAACACCAGCAGTGCCTCCAACACCAGCAGTGCCTCCAACACCAGCAGTGCCTCCAACACCAGCAGTGCCTCCAACACCAGCAGTGCCTCCAACACCAGCAGTGCCTCCAACACCAGCAGTGCCTCCAACACCAGCAGTGCCTCCAGCACCAGTAGTGCCTCCAGCACCAGCAGTGCCTCCAACACCAGCAGTGCCTCCAACACCAGCAGTGCCTCCAGCACCAGTAGTGCCTCCAACACCAGCAGTGCCTCCAGCACCAGCACCAGTGCCTCCAGCACCACCAGCACCAGTAGTGCCTCCAGCACAGTGCCTCCAGTAGTGCCTCCAGCACCAGTAGTGCCTCCAGCACCAGTAGTGCCTCCAGCACCAGTAGTGCCTCCAGCACCAGTAGTGCCTCCAGCACCAGCAGTGCCTCCAGCACCAGTAGTGCCTCCAACACCAGTAGTGCCTCCAACACCAGTAGTGCCTCCAACACCAGCCTCCAACACCAGTGCCTCCAACACCAGCAGTGCCTCCAGCACCAGCAGTGCCTCCAGCACCAGCAGTGCCTCCAACACCAGCAGTGCCTCCAGCACCAGCAGTGCCTCCAGCACCAGCAGTGCCTCCAGCACCAGCAGTGCCTCCAGCACCAGCAGTGCCTCCAGCACCAGCAGTGCCTCCAGCACCAGCAGTGCCTCCAGCACCAGTAGTGCCTCCAGCACCAGTAGTGCCTCCAGCACCAGTAGTGCCTCCAGCACCAGCCTCCAGCACCACCTCCAGCACCAGCAGCCTCCAGCACCAGCAGTGCCTCCAACACCAGCAGTGCCTCCAACACCAGCAGTGCCTCCAACACCCAACACCAGCAGTGCCTCCAGCACCAGTGCCTCCAGCACCAGCAGTGCCTCCAGCACCAGTAGTGCCTCCAACACCAGCAGTGCCTCCAGCACCAGCACCAGCAGTGCCTCCAACACCAGTAGTGCCTCCAGCACCAGCAGTGCCTCCAACACCAGCAGTGCCTCCAGCACCAGTAGTGCCTCCAGCACCAGCAGTGCCTCCAGCACCAGCAGTGCCTCCAGCACCACCAGCACCATTAGTGCCTCCAACACCAGTAGTGCCTCCAGCACAGTGCCTCCAGCACCAGTGCCTCCAACACCAGCAGTGCCTCCAACACCAGCAGTGCCTCCAACACCAGCAGTGCCTCCAGCACCAGTAGTGCCTCCAACACCAGCAGTGCCTCCAACACCAGTAGTGCCTCCAACACCAGCAGTGCCTCCAACACCAGTAGTGCCTCCAACACCAGCAGTGCCTCCAACACCAGCAGTGCCTCCAGCACCAGCAGTGCCTCCACACACCAGCACCAGTAGTGCCTCCAACACCAGCAGTGCCTCCAGCACCAGTAGTGCCTCCAGCACCAGTAGTGCCTCCAGCACCAGCAGTGCCTCCAGCACCAGCAGTGCCTCCAGCACCAGCAGTGCCTCCAACACCAGCAGCCTCCAACACCAGCAGTGCCTCCAACACCAGCAGTAGTTCCAACACCAGTCCAACACCAGCAGTGCCTCCAGCACCAGTAGTGCCTCCAGCACCAGCACCAGTAGTGCCTCCAGCACCAGTAGTGCCTCCAGCACCAGTAGTGCCTCCAGCACCAGTAGTGCCTCCAACACCAGCCTCCAAGTGCCTCCAACACCAGCAGTGCCTCCAGCACCAGTAGTGCCTCCAGCACCAGCAGTGCCTCCAACACCAGAAGTAGTTCCAACACCAGCAGTGCCTCCAGCACCAGTAGTGCCTCCAGCACCAGTAGTGCCTCCAACACCAGAGTGCCTCCAGCCTCCAAGTGCCTCCAACACCAGTAGTGCCTCCAGCACCAGTAGTGCCTCCAGCACCAGTAGTGCCTCCAGCACCAACACCAAGTGCCTCCAACACCAGCAGTGCCTCCAGCACCAGTAGTGCCTCCAGCACCAGCAGTGCCTCCAACACCAGTAGTGCCTCCAGCACCAGCAGTGCCTCCAGCACCAGCAGTGCCTCCAGCACCAGCAGTGCCTCCAGCACCAGCAGTGCCTCCAGCACCAGTAGTGCCTCCAACACCAGTAGTGCCTCCAACACCAGCAGTGCCTCCAGCACCAGCAGTGCCTCCAGCACCAGTAGTGCCTCCAGCACCAGAAGTGCCTCCAACACCAACAGTGCCTCCAGCACCAGTAGTGCCTCCAGCACCAGCAGTGCCTCCAACACCAGAAGTAGTTCCAACACACCAACAGTGCCTCCAGCACCAGTAGTGCCTCCAGCACCAGCAGTGCCTCCAACACCAGTAGTAGTTCCAACACCAACAGTGCCTCCAGCACCAGTAGTGCCTCCAGCACCAGCAGTGCCTCCAGCACCAGTAGTGCCTCCAGCACCAGTAGTGCCTCCAGCACCAGTAGTGCCTCCAGCACCAGCAGTGCCTCCAGCACCAGCAGTGCCTCCAGCACCAGCAGTGCCTCCAGCACCAGTAGTGCCTCCAGCCTCCACCAGTAGTGCCTCCAGCACCAGTAGTGCCTCCAGCACCAGTAGTGCCTCCAGCACCAGTAGTGCCTCCAGCACCAGTAGTGCCTCCAGCACCAGTAGTGCCTCCAGCACCAGCAGTGCCTCCAACACCAGCAGTGCCTCCAACACCAGTAGTGCCTCCAACACCAGAAGTGCCTCCAACACCAACAGTGCCTCCAGCACCAGCCTCCAGCACCAGTGCCTCCAGCACCAGTAGTGCCTCCAGCACCAGTAGTGCCTCCAACACCAGCAGTGCCTCCAACACCAGCAGTGCCTCCAGCACCAGTAGTGCCTCCAGCACCAGTAGTGCCTCCAGCACCATCAGTGCCTCCAACACCATCAGTGCCTCCAGCACCAGCAGTGCCTCCAACACCATCAGTGCCTCCAACACCAGCAGTGCCTCCAACACCAGCAGTGCCTCCAACACCAGCAGTGCCTCCAACACCAGCACCAGTGCCTCCAACACCAGCAGTGCCTCCAACACCAGCAGTGCCTCCAACACCAGCAGTGCCTCCAACACCAGCAGTGCCTCCAACACCAGCAGTGCCTCCAACACCAGCAGTGCCTCCAACACCAGCAGTGCCTCCAACACCAGCAGTGCCTCCAGCACCAGCAGTGCCTCCAACACCAGCAGTGCCTCCAGCACCAGCAGTGCCTCCAACACCAGCAGTGCCTCCAGCACCAGTAGTGCCTCCAGCACCAGCAGTGCCTCCAACACCAGCAGTGCCTCCAGCACCAGTAGTGCCTCCAGCACCAGCAGTGCCTCCAACACCAGTAGTGCCTCCAGCACCAGCAGTGCCTCCAACACCAGCAGTGCCTCCAACACCAGTAGTGCCTCCAACACCAGTAGTGCCTCCAGCACCAGTAGTGCCTCCAGCACCAGTAGTGCCTCCAACACCAGCAGTGCCTCCAACACCAGTAGTGCCTCCAACACCAGTAGTGCCTCCAGCACCAGTAGTGCCTCCAGCACCAGCAGTGCCTCCAACACCAACAGTGCCTCCAACACCAGTAGTGCCTCCAACACCAGAAGTAGTTCCAACACCAGCAGTGCCTCCAACACCAGCAGTGCCTCCAACACCAGTAGTGCCTCCAACACCAGCAGTGCCTCCAACACCAGCAGTGCCTCCAGCACCAGCAGTGCCTCCAGCACCAGTAGTGCCTCCAACACCAGTAGTGCCTCCAGCACCAGCAGTGCCTCCAGCACCAGTGCCTCCAGCACCAGTAGTGCCTCCAGCACCAGTAGTGCCTCCAGCACCAGCAGTGCCTCCAGCACCAGTAGTGCCTCCAGCACCAGCAGTGCCTCCCACCAGTGCCTCCAGCACCAGTAGTGCCTCCAGCACCAGTAGTGCCTCCAACACCAGTTCCAACTCCAGTGCCTCCAACACCAGCAGTGCCTCCAGCACCAGTAGTGCCTCCAGCACCAGCAGTGCCTCCACCAGTGCCTCCAGCACCAGTAGTGCCTCCAGCACCAGCAGTGCCTCCAACACCAGCAGTGCCTCCAGCACCAGTAGTGCCTCCAGCACCAGTAGTGCCTCCAGCACCAGCAGTGCCTCCAGCACCAGTAGTGCCTCCAGCACCAGCAGTGCCTCCAACACCAGCAGTGCCTCCAACACCAGAAGTGCCTCCAACACCAGTTCCAACACCAACAGTGCCTCCAGCACCAGTAGTGCCTCCAGCACCAGTAGTGCCTCCAGCACCAGTAGTGCCTCCAGCACCAGTAGTGCCTCCAGCACCAGCAGTGCCTCCAACACCAGAAGTAGTTCCAACACCAGCAGTGCCTCCAGCACCAGTAGTGCCTCCAGCACCAGTAGTGCCTCCAGCACCAGAAGTGCCTCCAACACCAGCAGTGCCTCCAGCACCAGTAGTGCCTCCAGCACCAGCAGTGCCTCCAACACCAGAAGTGCCTCCAACACCAGCAGTGCCTCCAGCACCAGTAGTGCCTCCAGCACCAGTAGTGCCTCCAACACCAGAAGTAGTTCCAACACCAGCAGTGCCTCCAGCACCAGTAGTGCCTCCAGCACCAGTAGTGCCTCCAGCACCAGTAGTGCCTCCAACACCAGTTCCAACACCAACAGTGCCTCCAGCACCAGTAGTGCCTCCAGCACCAGTAGTGCCTCCAGCACCAGCAGTGCCTCCAGCACCAGTAGTGCCTCCAGCACCAGTAGTGCCTCCAACACCAGAAGTAGTTCCAACACCAACAGTGCCTCCAACACCAGTAGTGCCTCCAGCACCAGTAGTGCCTCCAAGTGCCTCCCACCAGTAGTGCCAACACCAACAGTGCCTCCAGCACCAGTAGTGCCTCCAGCACCAGCAGTGCCTCCAACACCAGCAGTGCCTCCAGCACCAGCAGTGCCTCCAACACCAGCAGTGCCTCCAGCACCAGCAGTGCCTCCAGCACCAGCAGTGCCTCCAACACCAGCAGTGCCTCCAGCACCAGCAGTGCCTCCAGCACCAACAGTGCCTCCAGCACCAGTAGTGCCTCCAGCACCAGCAGTGCCTCCAGCACCAGCAGTGCCTCCAACACCAACAGTGCCTCCAGCACCAGTAGTGCCTCCAGCACCAGCAGTGCCTCCAGCACCAGTAGTGCCTCCAGCACCAGTAGTGCCTCCAGCACCAGTAGTGCCTCCAGCACCAGTAGTGCCTCCAGCACCAGTAGTGCCTCCAGCACCAGTAGTGCCTCCAGCACCAGTAGTGCCTCCAGCACCAGCAGTGCCTCCAGCACCAGTAGTGCCTCCAGCACCAGTAGTGCCTCCAACATCAGAAGTAGTTCCAACACAGCAGTGCCTCCAGCACCAGCAGTGCCTCCAGCACCAGCAGTGCCTCCAGCACCAGCAGTGCCTCCAGCACCAGCAGTGCCTCCAGCACCAGCAGTGCCTCCAGCACCAGCAGTGCCTCCAGCACCAGTAGTGCCTCCAGCACCAGCAGTGCCTCCAGCACCAGCAGTGCCTCCAGCACCAGTAGTGCCTCCAGCACCAGCAGTGCCTCCAGCACCAGCAGTGCCTCCAACACCAGAAGTAGTTCCAACACCAGCAGTGCCTCCAACACCAGTAGTGCCTCCAGCACCAGTAGTGCCTCCAGCACCAGCAGTGCCTCCAGCACCAGTAGTGCCTCCAACACCAGGAGTGCCTCCAGCACCAGCAGTGCCTCCAGCACCAGTAGTGCCTCCAACACCAGCAGTGCCTCCAGCACCAGTAGTGCCTCCAACACCAGCAGTGCCTCCAGCACCAGCAGTGCCTCCAGCACCAGTAGTGCCTCCAGCACCATTAGTGCCTCCAGCACCAGTAGTGCCTCCAGCACAAGTAGTGCCTCCAACACCAGAAGTAGTTCCAACACCAGCAGTGCCTTCAACACCAGAAGTAGTTCCAAGACCAGCAGTGCCTCCAGCACCAGTAGTGCCTCCAACACCAGCAGTGCCTCCAACACCAGTAGTGCCTCCAACACCAGTAGTGCCTCCAGCACCAGTAGTGCCTCCAACACCAGTAGTGCCTCCAACACCAGCAGTGCCTCCAACACCAGCAGTGCCTCCAGCACCAGTAGTGCCTCCAACACCAGTAGTGCCTCCAGCACCAGTAGTGCCTCCAGCACCAGTAGTGCCTCCAACACCAGTAGTGCCTCCAACACCAGTAGTGCCTCCAGCACCAGTAGTGCCTCCAACACCAGAAGTAGTTCCAACACCAGCAATGCCTCCAACACCAGAAGTAGTTCCAACACCAGCAGTGCCTCCAGCACCAGTAGTGCCTCCAACACCAGAAGTAGTTCCAACACCAGCAGTGCCTCCAACACCAGAAGTGCCTCCAACACCAGCAGTGCCTCCAGCACCAGTAGTGCCTCCAACACCAGTAGTGCCTCCAACACCAGAAGTAGTTCCAACACCAGCAGTGCCTCCAACACCAGCAGTGCCTCCAGCACCAGTAGTGCCTCCAACACCAGCAGTGCCTCCAACACCAGTAGTGCCTCCAACACCAGTAGTCCAACACCAGCAGTGCCTCCAGCACCAGTAGTGCCTCCAGCACCAGCAGTGCCTCCAGCACCAGTAGTGCCTCCAGCACCAGCAGTGCCTCCAGCACCAGTAGTGCCTCCAACACCAGTGCCTCCAACACCAGTGCCTCCAACACCAGTAGTGCCTCCAGCACCAGCAGTGCCTCCAACACCAGTAGTGCCTCCAACACCAGTAGTGCCTCCAACACCAGTAGTGCCTCCAACACCAGTAGTGCCTCCAACACCAACAGTGCCTCCAGCACCAGTAGTGCCTCCAACACCAGCAGTGCCTCCAGCACCAGTAGTGCCTCCAACACCAGTAGTGCCTCCAACACCAGCAAGTAGTGCCTCCAGCACCAGTGCCTCCCACCACAGTGCCTCCAACACCTCCAACACCAGCAGTGCCTCCAGCACCAGTAGTGCCTCCAGCACCAGTAGTGCCTCCAGCACCAGTAGTGCCTCCAACACCAGCAGTGCCTCCAGCACCACCAGCACCAGTGCCTCCAGCACCAGTAGTGCCTCCAGCACCAGTAGTGCCTCCAGCACCAGTAGTGCCTCCAGCACCAGTAGTGCCTCCAGCACCAGTAGTGCCTCCAGCACCAGCCTCCAGCACCAGTGCCTCCAACACCAGCAGTGCCTCCAGCACCAGCAGTGCCTCCAGCACCAGCAGTGCCTCCAGCACCAGCAGTGCCTCCAGCACCAGCAGTGCCTCCAGCACCAGTAGTGCCTCCAGCACCAGCAGTGCCTCCAGCACCAGTAGTGCCTCCAGCACCAGCAGTGCCTCCAGCACCAGTAGTGCCTCCAGCACCAGCAGTGCCTCCAGCACCAGCAGTGCCTCCAGCACCAGCAGTGCCTCCAGCACCAGTAGTGCCTCCAGCACCAGTAGTGCCTCCAGCACCAGTAGTGCCTCCAGCACCAGTAGTGCCTCCCACCAGTAGTGCCTCCAGCACCAGTAGTGCCTCCAACACCAGCAGTGCCTCCAGTAGTGCCTCCACCAGCAGTGCCTCCAACACCAGCAGTGCCTCCAGCACCAGCAGTGCCTCCAACACCAGCAGTGCCTCCAACACCAGCAGTGCCTCCAACACCAGTGCCTCCAACACCAGCAGTGCCTCCAACACCAGCAGTGCCTCCAACACCACCAGTGCCTCCAACACCAGCAGTGCCTCCATCACCAGCAGTGCCTCCAACACCAGCAGTGCCTCCAACACCAACAGTGCCTCCAACACCAGCAGTGCCTCCAACACCAGCAGTGCCTCCAACACCAGCAGTGCCTCCAGCACCAGCAGTGCCTCCAACACCAGCAGTGCCTCCAACACCAGCAGTGCCTCCAACACCAGCAGTGCCTCCAACACCAGCAGTGCCTCCAACACCAGCAGTGCCTCCAACACCAGCAGTGCCTCCAACACAGCAGTGCCTCCAAGTCAGCCTCCAACACCAGCAGTGCCTCCAACACCAGCAGTGCCTCCAACACCAGCAGTGCCTCCAACACCAGCAGTGCCTCCAACACCAGCAGTGCCTCCAACACCAGCAGTGCCTCCAACACCAGCAGTGCCTCCAACACCAGCAGTGCCTCCAACACCAGCAGTGCCTCCAACACCAGCAGTGCCTCCAACACCAGCAGTGCCTCCCACCACACCACCAGCAGTGCCTCCAACACCAGCAGTGCCTCCAACACCAGCAGTGCCTCCAGCACCAGCAGTGCCTCCAACACCAGCAGTGCCTCCAACACCAGCAGTGCCTCCAACACCAGCAGTGCCTCCAACACCAGCAGTGCCTCCAGCACCAGCAGTGCCTCCAACACCAGCAGTGCCTCCAACACCAGCAGTGCCTCCAACACCAGCAGTGCCTCCAGCACCAGCAGTGCCTCCAACACCAGCAGTGCCTCCAACACCAGCAGTGCCTCCAACACCAACAGTGCCTCCAGCACCAGCAGTGCCTCCAGCACCAGCAGTGCCTCCAACACCAGCAGTGCCTCCACCACACACCAGCAGTGCCTCCAACACCATCAGTGCCTCCAACACCAGCAGTGCCTCCAGCACCAGCAGTGCCTCCAGCACCAGCAGTGCCTCCAACACCAGTGCCTCCAACAGCAGTGCCTCCAACACCAGCAGTGCCTCCAACACCAGCAGTGCCTCCAACACCAGCAGTGCCTCCAACACCAGCAGTGCCTCCAACACCAGCAGTGCCTCCAACACCAGCAGTGCCTCCAACACCAGCAGTGCTCCAACACCAGCAGTGCCTCCAACACCAACAGTAGCTCCAACACCAGCAGTGCCTCCAACACCAGCAATAGTTTCAACACCTGCCAACACCAGCAGTGCCTCCAACACCAGCAGTGCCTCCAACACCAGCAGTGTTTCCAACACCAGCAGTAGCTCCAACACCAGTAGTAGCGCCAACTCCATCAGTAGCTCCAACTAAGTGGTGCATCCAACACCAGCTTTAGCTGGTGTTGGATGCACCACTCCAACACTTCACTGTGATACTCTTTCCATTTGTCAACTGGGGACGCAGGGGCGCACACGGTTTTGTTCCCTGGAAAACGTAAGATTCTGTGCACCCATCAACTCAAACCATTGCTGTTTTGTGAGGAAGAACATATCAATACTTCAAGACCCAAAGAATTTCTTGTTTGGAAGGAAACAATACTGATTTCGTCTACCTAGCAGTAAATGGACAAACAACATTGTTGATAAGCTGTGCTGCAGCTGACTGGTATTCTGGGTAACCCAGTACCCAGGCGACCCAAACCCAGTCGCAGACCCAAACTGTCGTACTGCACTCGTCGTTTTTTTTTTGAGGACCGTATCACTGAACAGGTCATTTAGAGTCCTTCCCTGAAGTGAGAGGCGACCATAAGGGAGCACCTTAAAAGGTGTACGGAGCCTAACGGGAAAAGGTAGACCAAACAGCTCAATTAGGTGTTAGGTATCCCTGATTCCACCTGGAGGAATAATTTTTCGACCTCAATTGGAGGGGAATTGATTTCTCAGGCACCAGGCAGGGCAGTGAATCGGTCATCACTACGTGGAGACGTCATAGGGAAGTCAAAGAGAAGAGGCAATTGAAGCAGCTTTCTGACGAAGAGGGACAGTGGACCGAGGTTGCAGCAGGCACCGATGAAAACTGCTATCCAAGCTACACCAAGTGCTTCTACCAGGAAGGTACCAGACATAGTGGACCTAGAGAGGACAGCATCAGTCACACACCAGCCAGTGTCAAACAATGTACCTCTTCCCACAGCCCAGCCAGAGAACAACAGTATGAGACAGGAGAGGACACCACCAATCTCACACCAGACATCGTCACTTTCTGCACATCTAATGCAGACAGGCCACTTTCCTACAGCATATGGAGTAGTAACGACAATGAAAAAGGAACAACCAGAGATCAAACTTTCCAACACAGTCAACCTGAAAGGAGAAATTATAAAGACATCACGAGACCAACAGACTACAAATCACTTAGAGAAAGTAACAGTCCTCCAAGGGAAACATGTATGCTTGGAAAAAACTGGACCCTCCAGAAAGACGGAAACGAGTCGTACTTTTTTTTTTTAGATATATACAAAAGTTGTTACATTCTTGTACAGCCACTAGTACGCGTAGGGTTGCGGGCAGGTCCCTGGAATATGAATATCCCCGCCGCGAAGAATCGTTTTACAACCAGGTACTCATTTTACTGTTGAGTTAAACAGAGGCTACAGTTAAGGATTTGCGCCCAGGAAATCCTCCCCGGCCAGGATACGAACCCATGACAAAGCGCTCGCGGAACGCCAGGCGAGTGTCTTACCACTACACCACGGAGACTGGTATACCCAATCTACTTCCCACTGGATCCAGTACTAGAAATCAAGCAAACCCGGTTTGAATGCGGAACGATATTCCACAAAAGTAGACAATGCAGCGACACATCAGGTTCTGGTGACCGTCATGGGACATGTGCCAAAAACATTAAATCTTGAAAATTGGGGAATATGCCGACAGAGACCATACGTCCCGGAACCCCTGAGCTGCTTCAGATGTCAGAAATACGCCCACCATCAATCACGCTGCACCGGACAGGAGAGATGCGGAGTGTGCAGCCTGAGACATCCAACCAAAGACTGTATAGCCAAGCACAAGGCAAACCAGACCACAACAGCCAAATGTCCAAATTGTGGAGGCAAACATCATGCCTGGAACACAACCTGTTCTGCACAGAAAAAAAAGGTCCAGACAGCTCAGGCCAGGATAAATACACAGGTCAGCAGTACATACACCAACGTCTGGAACACTCGTGCACAGCCACAACAGACACACACTCTCACAGAACAAAATTTCCCGAATCTGTCAACTCCAAATCAGAAAATACACAAAATGCTACAGAAATACAACAAAAGGAAAAAAACAAAAAGCAATTACTTTCGGAATCAACACAACAAATTTTTAGTTTTACCACCGAGGTCCAGCTGTAAAACATCGTGAAGATCATGGCAGAGAACATTATCAATTGCCTACAGATGACGCAGAACGCCTAACAACAACAGACTCAAGAAATCACTTGTGTGATAATGGACAAGATCTTGCAGCAGACCACAGTTACACAAGAAATTGACAGTCTGAGAGAAGACGGAGCGGAGCAAGAAGACAAACAACGCGACATGGATATACAGACTACCAACAACAGTCGGGTAGTCAAGACACCAGACCATCAGCATTCACAAAAGCAACTGTAAGAAGCAGTGACTACTCAAGATGAACAGAATCTTACAACACAAGCGACAGACATCAGTAACCAATGCAGTCTGATATGCAACAACACCAACAAAGAGGTATTGAACAGCAGGGATACACAGATTCCAACATCACAAGAAACGGCCACGAGCAATCAATGCAGTCCGATGTGCAGCAATACCAACAGCAAAGTGATGGGCACCAGGGATGCACGTATTCCAACAATGCAGGGAATGACCATGAGCAATCAGTGCAGTCCGGTTTGCCGCGACACAACTTGAGATGTGGAGAATATAGAAGGTGATTCCGTAGAGGAGTTCTACTAGAACAGGCAACACAACCGAAACCGTCGTCTGGCCATTACGAATACTGCAGTGGAACATACAAGGTCTTTGAAATAAGAAACCATACCCTTCAGGAAGCTGTAATCAGTACGAAAGCAGATATAATCATTTTGGAAGAAACTCTTTTTTCCCCAGCCACGAAGTCCTTCAGATTAGCTGGATATCAGCACTATATTATACCAAATGAACAGGAGAGAAAAAGAGGGTTAATGACCCTAGTCAGAAACACCATTCCCAGCAAGAAAATAGACCCAGTTTCATGTGGGGATGAAGTAGAGGTATTAGCAGTAACAGTAAATATGGCTAATATCGAGCTCCTCATATACAACGTCGACAAGCCCCCCTAGACGTAAACTAGAATCAGAGACAGTGCTTGCCTTGGCGACGTACGAAAATGTAATTATTGCTGGGAAATGTATTGATTTTCATCAAGAGTTAGGTGTGACTGGGCCAACCAATGCAGATAGGCGGCATTTAGCAGCAGATAAATGGCGCCTATTAGCAGCAGCTCTGCGAGAAGTACCTGAAATTACACTTCTTAACACTGGGGAACCCACTCACATTAAAGGAGGTTCCCTTGATCTTACATTAATCTCAACAGCACTCAACATCAGACGAAGCAGGAGGTAGACCCGGTGATCACCAGTGACCACTAGCTACTGTCACACCACTAAACATAGAACAACCTCCTACACCACCTGTACAACCTAGGTGGAATTTAAAAAACAACAACTGGAATATATACTGAGAGGAACTTGAAAAATGGTATGCAACATACACGCCACCTGAGGATTTGAACATACATAAGACCAATCACCAGGAAGCCATTGCAGTTGCTGCAAACAAAGCTATTCCAATCACTATCCCAGGAAACATAACACGAAAGAACTATTGGTTCTATAGTAATGAATTTCAAGAAAAAAACCACAGAGACAATATCTTCAGAAAACAAGGGAGGGAGGGGGGTGTGATGTACGAGACTTGAAAACCATGACTTACACAGGGATTTTCTAAATTATATGAAAACTATGGCTTACATAGACGATTTGTAAGTTGAAAACATGTAAAATATGTCCGTAGAGTTCTCCTGGAAGCCCTAAAGAGCTACATACGTTACTTGAATTTGTCCCATAAGGCCTTAACAAACTTCTATGTCTCGGAAATTATTTTTCTCTTAAGAAATTCTTACTTCCAAATCTGTGACTGAAAAAAAATTTACCTGAAAACCCTGGCTCACACACATGATATTTGACCTGAAAACCCTGGCTCACACGCGGGATATGGACCTCAAAACCCTGGCTCACACACGTGATATTTGCCCCTTTGGACCTGAAAACCATGGCTCACACACGTGATATTTGCCCAAAAAAAAATATCACCTGTGCGTTGCCATCCCTACTACTGTGCCTCCAGCACCAGTAGTGCCTCCAGCACCAGCAGTGCCTCCAGCACCAGTAGTGCCTCCAGCACCAGTAGTGCCTCCAACATCAGAAGTAGTTCCAACACACAAGCAGTGCCTCCAGCACCAGCAGTGCCTCCAGCACCAGTAGTGCCTCCAACACCAGCAGTGCCTCCAGCACCAGCAGTGCCTCCAGCACCAGAAGTGCCTCCAACATCAGTAGTGCCTCCAGCACCAATAGTGCCTCCAGCATCAGCAGTGCCTCCAGCACCAGCAGTGCCTCCAGCACCAGTAGTGCCTCCAGCACCAGTAGTGCCTCCAGCACAGCAGTGCCTCCAGCACCAGTAGTGCCTCCAGCACCAGTAGTGCCTCCAACATCAGAAGTAGTTCCAACACAAGCAGTGCCTCCAGCACCAGCAGTGCCTCCAGCACCAGTAGTGCCTCCAACACCAGCAGTGCCTCCAGCACCAGCAGTGCCTCCAGCACCAGCAGTGCCTCCAACATCAGTAGTGCCTCCAGCACCAGTAGTGCCTCCAGCATCAGCAGTGCCTCCAGCACACAGCAGTGCCTCCAGCACCAGTAGTGCCTCCAGCACCAGTAGTGCCTCCAGCACCAGCAGTGCCTCCAACACCAGAAGTAGTTCCAACACCAGCAGTGCCTCCAACACCAGTAGTGCCTCCAGCACCAGTAGTGCCTCCAGCACCAGCAGTGCCTCCAGCACCAGTAGTGCCTCCAACACCAGCAGTGCCTCCAACACCAGCAGTGCCTCCAGCACCAGTAGTGCCTCCAACACCAGTAGTGCCTCCAGCACCAGTAGTGCCTCCAACACCAGCAGTGCCTCCAGCACCAGCAGTGCCTCCAACACCAGCAGTGCCTCCAGCACCATTAGTGCCTCCAGCCCAAGTAGTGCCTCCAACACCAGAAGTAGTTCCAACACCAGCAGTGCCTTCAACACCAGAAGTAGTTCCAAGACCAGCAGTGCCTCCAGCACCAGTAGTGCCTCCAACACCAGCAGTGCATCCAACACCAGTAGTGCCTCCAACACCAGCAGTGCCTCCAACACCAGCAGTGCCTACAACACCAGTAGTGCCTCAAGCACCAGTAGTGCCTCCAGCACCAGTAGTGCCTCCAGCACCAGCAGTGCCTCCAGAATTAGTGCCTCAGCACCAGTAGTGCCTCCAGCACCAGTAGTGCCTCCAACACCAGAAGTAGTTCCAACACAGCAATGCTCCAACACCAGAGTAGTGTTCCAACACCAGCAGTGCCTCCAGCACCAGTAGTGCCTCCAACACCAGAAGTAGTTCCAACACCAGCAGTGCCTCCAACACCAGAAGTAGTTCCAACACCAGCAGTGCCTCCAGCACCAGTAGTGCCTCCAACACCAGTAGTGCCTCCAACACCAGAAGTAGTTCCAACACCAGCAGTGCCTCCAGCACCAGTAGTGCCTCCATCACCAGTAGTGCCTCCAACACCAGTAGTGCCTCCAACACCAGTAGTGTCTCCAACACCAGAAGTAGTTCCAACACCAGCAGTGCCTCCAGCACCAGTAGTGCCTCCAGCACCAGCAGTGCCTCCAGCACCAGTAGTGCCTCCAGCACCAGTAGTGCCTCCAACACCAGTAGTGCCTCCAACACCAGTAGTGCCTCCAACACCAGAAGTAGTTCCAACACCAGCAGTGCCTCCAGCACCAGTAGTGCCCCAGCACCAGCAGTGCCTCCAGCACCAGTAGTGCCTCCAGCACCAGTAGTGCCTCCAACACCAGAAGTAGTTCCAACACCAACAGTGCTCCAACACCCAGAAGTAGTTCTAACACCAGCAGTGCCTCCAGCACCAGTAGTGCCTCCAGCACCAGTAGTAGTGCCTCCAGCACCAGTAGTGCCTCCAACACCAGCAGTGCCTCCAACACCAGTAGTGCCTCCAGCACCAGTAGTAGTGCCTCCAGCATCAGTAGTGCCTCCAGCACCAGTAGTGCCTCCAGCACCACTAGTGCCTCCACACCAACAGTGCCTCCAGTCCAAGTAGTGCCTCCAGCACCAGCAGTGCCTCCAGCACCAGCAGTGCCTCCAGCACCAGTAGTGCTCCAGCACCAGTAGTGCCTACAACACCGCAGTGCCTCCAGCACCAGTAGTGCCTCCAGCACCAGCAGTGCCTCCAGCACCAGTAGTGCCTCCAGCACCAGCAGTGCCTCCAACACCAGTAGTGCCTCGAGCACCAGTAGTGTCTCCAGCACCAGTAGTGCCTCCAGCACCAGTAGTGCCTCCAACACCAGTAGTGCCCCAACACCTGAAGTAGTTCCAACACCAACAGTACCTCCAACACCAGCAGTGCCTCCAACACCAGCAGTGCCTCCAGCACCAGTAGTGCCTCCAATACCAGCAGTGCCTCCATCACCAGTAGTGCCTCCAACACCAGAAGTTGTTCCAACACCAACAGTGCCTCCAACACCAGCAGTACCTCCAACACACCGCAGTGCCTCCAACACCAGCAGTGCCTCCAACACCAGCAGTGCCTCCAACACCAGCAGTGCCTCCAACACCAGCAGTGCCTCCAACACCAGCAATGCCACCAACACCAGCAGTGCCTCCAACATCAGCAGTGCCTCCAACATCAGCAGTGCCTCTAACATCAGCAGTAGCTCCAACACCAACAGTGTCTCCAACACCAGCAGTGCCTCCAACACCAGCAGTGCCTCCAACATCAGCAGTGCCTCTAACATCAGCAGTAGCTCCAACACCAGCAGTGCCTCCAACACCAGCAGTGCCTCCAGCACCAGCAGTGCCTCCAACACCATCAATGTCCCCAACACCATCAGTGCCTCCAACAACAGCAGTGCCTCCAACAACAGCAGTGCCTCCAACACCAGCAGTGCCTCCAACACCAGCAGTAGCTCCAACACTAGCAGTGCCTCCAACACCAGCAGTGCCTCCAACACCAGCAGTGCCTCCAGCACAGGCAGTGCCTCCAACACCAGCAGTGCCTCCAACACCAGCAGTGCCTCCAACACCAGCAGTGCCTCCAGCACCAGTAGTGCCTCCAGCACCAGTAGTGCCTCCAGCACCAGCAGTGCCTCCAACACCAAAAGTAGTTCCAACACCAGCAGTGCCTCCAGCACCAGTAGTGCCTCCAGCACCAGAAGTAGTTCCAACACCAGCAGTGCCTCCAGCACCAGTAGTGCCTCCAGCACCAGCAGTGCCTCCAACACAGAAGTAGTTCCAACACCAGCAGTGCCTCCAGCACCAGTAGTGCCTCCAGCACCAGTAGTGCCTCCAACACCAGAAGTAGTTCCAACACCATCAGTGCCTCCAACAACAGCAGTGCCTCCAACAACAGCAGTGCCTCCAACACCAGCAGTGCCTCCAACACCAGCAGTAGCTCCAACACTAGCAGTGCCTCCAACACCAGCAGTGCCTCCAACACCAGCAGTGCCTCCAGCACCAGCAGTGCCTCCAACACCAGCAGTGCCTTCAACACCAGCAGTGCCTCCAACACCAGAAGTAGTTCCAACACCAACAGTGCCTCCAGCACCAGTAGTGCCTCCAGCACCAGTAGTGCCTCCAGCACCAGCAGTGCCTCCAGCACCAGTAGTGCCTCCAGCACCAGTAGTGCCTCCAGCACCAGTAGTGCCTCCAGCACCAGTAGTGCCTCCAGCACCAGTAGTGCCTCCAGCACCAGTAGTGCCTCCAGCACCAGTAGTGCCTCCAGCACCTAGTGCCTCCAGCACCAGTAGTGCCTCCAGAGCAGTGCCTTCAGCACAGTAGTGCCTCCAGCACCAGTAGTGCCTCCAACATCAGAAGTAGTTCCAACACATGCAGTGCCTCCAGCACCAGCAGTGCCTCCAGCACCAGTAGTGCCTCCAACACCAGCAGTTCCAACACCAGCAGTGCCTCCAGCACCAGCAGTGCCTCCAACATCAGTAGGCCTCAGCACCAGCAGTGCCTCCAGCACCAGCAGTGCCTCCCCCTCCCCCCCCCTCCCACAGACCCTCCCAGCACCAGTAGTGCCTCCAGCACCAGTAGCCTCCAGCACCAGCAGTGCCTCCAACACCAGAATTAGTTCCAACACCAGCAGTGCCTCCAACACAGTAGTGCCTCCAGCACCAGTAGTGCCTCCAGCACCAGCAGTGCTCCAGCACCAGTAGTGCCTCCAACACCAGCAGTGCCTCCAGCACCAGCAGTGCCTCCAGCACCAGTAGTGCCTCCAACACCAGCAGTGCCTCCAGCACCAGTAGTGCCTCCAACACCAGCAGTGCCTCCAGCACCAGCAGTGCCTCCAGCACCAGTAGTGCCTCCAGCACCATTTGCCTCCAGCACCAGTAGTGCCTCCAGCACCAGTAGTGCCTCCAACACCAGAAGTAGTTCCAACACCAGCAGTGCCTTCAACACCAGAAGTAGTTCCACACCAGCAGTGCCTCCAGCACCAGTAGTGCCTCCAACACCAGCAGTGCCTCCAACACCAGTAGTGCCTCCAACACCAGCAGTGCTCCAACATCAGTAGTGCCTCCAACACCACAAGTGCCTCCAACATTAGCAGTGCCTCCAGCACCAGCAGTGCCTCCAACACCAGAAGTAGTTCCAACACCAGCAGTGCCTCAAGCACCAGTAGTGCCTCCAGCACCAGTAGTGCCTCCAGCACCAGAAGTGTTCCAACACCAGCAGTGCCTCCAGCACCAGTAGTGCCTCCAGCACCAGCAGTGCCTCCAACACCAGAAGTAGTTCCAACACCAGTAGTGCCTCCAGCACCAGTAGTGCCTCCAGCACCAGTAGTGCCTCCAGCACCAGTAGTGCCTCCAGAACCAGTAGCCTCCAGCACCAGCAGTGCCTCGCAACACCAGAGTAGTTCCAACACCAGCAGTGCCTCCAGCACCAGTAGTGCCTCCAGCACCAGCAGTGCCTCCAACACCAAAAGTAGTTCCAACACCAGCAGTGCCTCCAGCACCAGTAGTGCCTCCAGCACCAGTAGTGTCTCCACACCAGAAGTAGTTCCAACACCATTAGTGCCTCCAGCACCAGTAGTGCCTCCAGCACCAGTAGTGCCTCCAACACCAGAAGTAGTTCCAACACCAGCAGTGCCTCCAGCACCAGTAGTGCCTGCAGCACCAGTAGTGCCTCCAGCACCAACAGTGCCTCCAGCACCAGTAGTGCCTCCAGCACCAGCAGTGCCTCCAGCACCAGCAGTGCCTCCAGCACCAATAGTGCCTCCAACCCAGAAGTAGTTCCAACACCAACAGTGCCTCCAGCACCAGTAGTGCCTCCAGCACCAGCAGTGCCTCCATCACCAGAAGTAGTTCCAACACCAACAGTGCCTCCAGCACCAGTAGTGCCAGCACCAGCAGTGCCTCCAACACCAGAAGTAGTTCCAACACCAACAGTGCCTCCAGCACCAGTAGTGCCTCCAGCACCAGCAGTGCCTCCATCACCAGACGTAGTTCCAACACCAACAGTGCCTCCAGCACCAGTAGTGCCTCCAGCACCAGCAGTGCCTCCAGCACCAGTAGTGCCTCCAGCACCAGTAGTGCCTCTAGCGCCAGTAGTGCCTCCAGCACCAGCAGTGCCCGGAGCTCGGTAACTTTATATCTTTTCTCACTGCATGTGAAATATGAGTGTTTTAAATTGGGTCAAAATTAGTTTAATAGTAGCGAAACTACACTTATAAACGTACATGCCGTGTCCAAGAACTAACTTCGGATACTGTAAATTTACTTTCTCAAAACAGAAACGTAAGTTCGTAGAGTTTAGTTTTATCCACAATGTAACGGGGGTGGGGGAAATACAACCCGTTCTCGCAAATTTAATAAGTCAATATTGACTTATTAAATATGTGCATAGGTGACATACTTAACATAATAGATACCCTTAAAAAAGATTCATAGAAAACACCGACCTTACCTAACCTTGTTAGTATCTTAAGATAAGCATCTTATTGCTTCGTAATTACAATTATTACCTAACCTATAATAGGTATAGGTTAAGTAATAATTGTAATTACGAAGCAATAAGATGCTTATCTTAAGATACTAACAAGGTTAGGTTAGGTCGGTGTTTTCTATGAATGTTTTTAAGGGTATCTATTATGTTTAGTATATCACCCATGCACGTAGTTAACAAGTCAATATTGACTTTACGAATTTGCGAGAACGGGTTGGGGAAATAGCTCTATCTTGTCCATTATTCCACCCCCCAGTTAACTAACGAGGCCGGGGGAAACAGCTCTCTCTAGTCCGTTATCCCGTCCGCAGTTAGCTAACTATTCTAGAGCACCCTCCAGAGTTCCTAAGGCAACCTCTCTCGTTCAACACCTTGTAACCTAGGTATTTGACTACCTAGGTGCTAAGACTACAAGGCGCCGTCACTGGACCAGTGACCCGAAACTCTAGAGAGAACTCTAGAATACAGAATCATTGCCACAAACGTATAAGAGAAAACGAAAGGAAAGAAATGAATAGTGAAGTAATTAGTGAGGGTTTGGGGTGAGAGGTAGAGAGGTGGGAGGAGCGAGGAGGGTCATTAGTTGAAAGTGAGAGTTCAGAGAGGGGTGGAGGGAGAGGTATAGATAGGTAGAAGTAGAAGAGTAGATAGTAGAAGTAGAAAGTAGATAGTAGAAGACGAAATGCTGCCACCATCCATTCATGATCATTACATACAAGACAAGGAATGGAACTTGCCTGTATCACAAAATTCTCAAAGGATGTTATCATGAGTTCATTATTAGTATGTTCCCTCTGTACCATGTATCAACTCCAAACATGTACTCATTAATATCTTGAATCTAGTAACCACCGAGACTTTCTCACCTCAACTCAAAGCTCTAGGGAACAAAGACGATTTAAATAATAAGTTCATATATTTCACATACTAAGTATCATAATATAAGCAATCCACTTAAAATGTTAAAGATTAATATTCAAAGTGAGTCATCCTCCAAGAATCTGAGAACACTACAACTGACTGCCCCTGATCTTCACACAACACTTGTAAAACACGACCAAGTCACCTTACTGCTCAACTCACCAAGTGTGTGCCTATAGCTGGATAGAGAGGGGGGGGGTCTGTAGTTGACGGAGACTCCCGCCCTGCCGGCCGGCAGCCTCCCTGCTAGGGCCGTCGGCTCTGCTGGCTCGTCTGCTGTTCTCTTGATGCTTAATGCTCTCCGAGTATATATTGGGGACCCTAGTACTAACTCCGCCCACAAGTAGATAGCCTCCGGCACTACCAAGCCACTCCTTAAACGTCGGCATGTTTGAAGGCTACCAGACTACAATTATAAGCTTAGCGGAAGCAAGGTGAAATTCTCATGATCTGACCTCAGGTCACTTGGGGTCATTAACTCTTAGACGTGTGACTTTCCGGTGGTCAAACTGGCGCCTTCTCTAATCCCTGTCTGTGACTCATGTACTCTATGTATGTATTAAACTAAACCAAACACTTTTACAGTGTTACAACAAGAACTCTCTAAGACCGTAGCAAGGACAAAATAAAAAATATTAAGTTTATTTTTCTCTATACGAACTCTCTAACAAACTCCTATGAACATATTTTATGAACATGGGAACTCTGAAATATTTCCTGAAAACTGGACTGAAATTTAATCCTAAAACAGATGACATCTTAGCGGTAAATTATCTTAAACGAGTGACAGGTCAGTGGATGGGTGTGATATCCCCCGCCCACAGGATGGGTGTGTTATCACCCGCCTACAGGATGGGTGTGTTATCACCCGCCCACAGGATGGCTGTGATATTCCCCGCCCACAGGATGGCTGTGATATCCCCCGCCCACAGGGTGGGTGTGATATCCCCCGCCCACAGGATGGGTGTGATATCCCCCGCCCACAGGGTGGGTGTGATATCCCCCGCCCACAGGATGGGTGTGATATCCCCCGCCCACAGGATGGGTGTGATATCCCCCGCCCACAGGGTGGGTGTGATATCCCCCGCCCACAGGATGGGTGTGATATCCCCCGCCCACAGGGTGGGTGTGATATCCCCCGCCCACAGGATGGGTGTGATATCCCCCGCCCACAGGATGGGTGTGATATCCCCCGCCCACAGGATGGGTGTGATATCCCCCGCCCACAGGATGGGTGTGATATCCCCCGCCCACAGGATGGGTGTGGTATCCCCCGCCCACAGGATGGGTGTGATATCCCCCGCTCACAGGATGGGTGTGATATCCCTCGCTCACAGGATGGGTGTGATATCCCTCGCCCACAGGATAGGTGTGATAGAATGTTTTGAATGCCTATGCACCTACTGGCCTCCTCCAGTATACTGACCTACCTAGTTTTGCACATACTGATTCTACAATATTAATTGGGGATTTAAATGCTAAACACAAACAATTAGGGGATCAACTCACAAACACCAACGGGAGAAGATTGTTGGCACTTCTCGATGCATATGATGATGTTCAAATTATCAGTAAGAATCAACCAACGCAAATATATGGAGGAGTCCTAGATAGGTGCATTGGCTTTAACCTGTCATACACAACTCATGAGACTGATATTATGGATGACTTACTGTCTGACCATTTAGCCATAACAGCTAACATACACGTGGCTAATGTTGACCTACCTGGCACTAAGCTGAGTAGACGCAGGCTAACAGTAAGGAAGGAGCAAGACAAATTCTTTATAGACAGCATACAACATTGGTATAACAATTATGAGCCTGAGAATGTACAACAGTTTTATGATGACCTCATAAATAATACCTATGAGCCCATCAAAAATAGTGAGTCACGCCAAACAAAAAGAAGTACTGGTAAACAGGTCAGACACAACCAGTACTATGATGATGCTAAACTGAAAGAGCTTAAATCAATTGTTAGACAGACAGATAAAGCATATAAGAGCCTTAGAACTCCTCAAATGTTAAAACTGTTTCAGGCCGCGCTTGCAGCGGCAAGGGAGAGAATGACTGAACTGAGACAAAATGAATAGGAGGGTTTTGTTAGTGGACTTAACCTGCATACTCCCTTAGGCAAAGCCTGGAAAGGCATAAACTAAATTATTGGTAAAAATAGTAGACAAGTTCCACACCCAAACCCGCTACAGAAAGCCAATCAGTTCATTGCAAAATGGGCTCAAGTTTCCAGCCTTGGAATGTTACCAGCTAGCACTAGGGAGAAATTGCAGGCGAGGTCCACAGACAGAAATTCTCTCATAAATTTCATGTTGAGCAAGCAACATGATGAATGTGATGTTCCATATACAGATTATGAATTGGATGCAGCCCTCTCCAGGGGCAGTAGCACTGCTCCTGGTGAGGACGGTATCACCTATGATATTCTAAGACTCCTACATCGTGTACCCGGTAACCCATTATTAGAATTGTTTAATGCCAGCTATGTCACTGGGCAGTTGCCTGTATCATGGACCACCAGTCTTACGGTACCTGTACCAAAGCCTGGCCAACCTGATGCTTTCCGTCCCATCTCACTGACCATTTGCCTGTGCAAAACCTTTGAGAGAATGGTGCTTAATAGATTATTGTATAGAGTTAAAGAGCACATGTCACCTGATATCAATGGTTTTACACATGGTAAAAGTGTACACAACTGTATCACAACCTTTCTTACTGTTCATGGAGATAAAAGGCATAAGTACACAACATTTCTTGATTTAAAAAATGCCTTTGATATTGCTAATAGGGAAGTGATTATGTATGAATTAGCGAGAATGGATATAGGGGGACATTTATTACAATGGATACGAGGCTATCTTACCAACCGGAAGTCCTCTGCACTGTTCCAAGGCTACAGGAGTGAAACTAAAGTAATGCAACTAGGCACCCCACAAGGAGGAGTACTTAGTCCTACCTTGTTTAATGTTCTAATTAATGCTTTACTAAAATCAATCCCAACTAGTCCGGCAAACATCACTATCAGCTATGCAGATGACATCCTTGTGCATACTAAAACCCACCGCGAAATGCAAACAGTCTTAAATTGTATACATACAGTTTGTGAGAGCCTTGGTCTTGTAATCAACGCTGCTAAAACTAAGGTATATAACAGACAAATTGGCAACCGCAAAAGTGGACCACGAAAACTTAAGATAGACAACATACCAATAGACTATGTCTCTTCTTTCAAATACCTTGGTGTCTCTGTCCCTTGTACCTCAACTGCAGTCAATAAGTTACATCAACAATGTGGAGACAGCCTCAAGGCTCTCAGAACTGTAGTGGGGTACAGCCCGAAATACGGTGTTAATATTAGAATAGCAAGAATGATGTATTTAGCGTATATAAGGTCTCTGATAGACTATCATGCACCAGCTTTGGTCCTGCAGAATGGCAAAAGTATTGACAGACTGGAAAAAATGCAAGAGGAAGCACTCAGAATTATACTTGGCTGTCCTATAACTACCAAAGTTCTCAACATGCGGAAAGAATTAAAAATACTTAGCATTAGAGATAGAATATTTGAAATTAATCTTATGATGGGCCTAAAGCTGCTGCGTGATAACAAAAACAACATTGTGTCAGTTGCACTGTTAGAACACATACGAAATGGAACTAGCGAGTCTAAATGGATTCAAAGAACTGCCACTCATATTAAAATGATGGGACTGCACGATGTATATACAGATGAAAGAGTACAGCACTTCCTTCCACCCTGGCAGATAGTACCTTTTGACATCCTGACCCCTGCATACCCCACCAAGAAACTAATCACAAGCAACCCTCATGCTCAGCTTGCTGCTAAATTAAGCACCATAGAAGACATTCACAATATACAAGCTGAAAACAACATTGCACAGACCATATACACTGACGGATCACTCAATACAGCTACAGGGAGGGCAGGAAGTGCTGTTATTGCTCATCAGCCCGATGGCAGCACAATTCAAAGAAATATCCGAATTAGTAACTGGGCGTCCACAATGCAAGCCGAGTTGGTAGCGATACTGGTAGCACTCGAAATTATTGACAACACTGAAGTAGACAGCTTAATTATTTCTGATTCCCTATCCTCACTACGAGCAATAAACAGTTTGCAATCAAGTAATAACGTGCTTGTCTTGGAAGCTAGACGTAGATATATAAAAATACTTAGCAAGAGGGTAAATATAAAAATGTTGCGGACTCCTTCTCACATTGGCATGCAGGAACATGACAAAGTTGACGCCCTTGCTAAGGCTGCAGTAAATAAAGACAGTATTGAACGGAATCTTGAGTTATCAAATAGGTCCCATAAAAGTGTCATTAGACGAGAACTCCTAGATAGATTTGAAGAAAGTAGAACAGTGCAAACTGGAACTAGCAGGTCCATTGTTCATCACAATGAAATGTGTGAAGTAAAACATGTGTATGGGGCAAGTAACAAAGTCAGTAGACTAACAGATGTTGTCACAGCTCGTATAAGACTTGGCTACAAGTATCTCTGGCAGTTCGGCTTGTATAGGGATCTAGATGAAGTAAAGTGTAAAGTGTGTGGACATAGGCAGGGACACACACTTGAACACTATATCTTGGATTGTAGTAAAATTGAGCCTTTTAGAGATAAATCTAAGCTCACTCTGTATGATATGGCAACCTATCTTATTACCATGGATAAATTACCTGAAATCGTTGCACTGTACCCACATTTTACTTCCAGTAGATGAACGACATATGAGATTCAGAAACAAGTAGTGCATTGTGAGGACTAATAATAAACAGAAGCTTCCCTATGACTCTGTAATATCCCCATTGGCCAAACTATTATGTATTAACGACAAGACCTACCATTAATGTATGATGACTTACTGTAAATATGTAGCTCTTGTAATAGCACTTTCTCTGTAACTAGCTGACATTGTATCTATGAGGTGTGAAGGATTGAAGAAATTGTTTATGTAATAATCTATGATGAGGTCTGATAAAGACCTTTTGTGCCCTCTGTAATGCTTTTGCGCTACCGCTCACAGGATGAGTATGGAGTGCACAATAAACTAGCCGCCTTCGGCGGCAACAATCAATCCCCCGCCCACAAGATGGGTGTGATATTCCTCGCCCACAGGATGGGTGTGTTATCACCCGCCCACAGGATGGGTGTGGTATCACCCGCCCACAGGATGGGTGTGGTATCACCCGCCCACAGGATGGGTGTGTTATCACCCGCCCACAGGATGGGTGTGGTATCACCCGCCCACAGGATGTGTGTGATATCACCCGCCCACAGGATGGGTGTGGTATCACCCGCCCACAGGATGGGTGTGTTATCACCCGCCCACAGGATGGGTGTGGTATCACCCGCCCACAGGATGGGTGTGGTATCACCCGCCCACAGGATGGGTGTGTTATCACCCGCCCACAGGATGGGTGTGGTATCACCCGCCCACAGGATGGGTGTGGTATCCCCTGCCCACAGGATGGGTGTGGTATCACCCGCCCACAGGATGGGTGTGGTATCCCCTGCCCACAGGATGGGTGTGGTATCATCCGTCCACAGGATGGGTGTGGTATCACCCGCCCACAGGATGGGTGTGGTATCCCCTGCCTCAGGATATGTTGTATCACCCGCCCACAGGATGGGAGTGGTACCACCCGCCCACAGGATGGGTGTGGTATCACCCGCCCACAGGATGGGTGTGGTATCCCCCGCCCACAGGATGGGTGTGGTATCATCCGTCCACAGGATGGGTGTGGTATCACCCGCCCACAGGATGGGTGTGGTATCCCCTGCCTCAGGATATGTTGTATCACCCGCCCACAGGATGGGAGTGGTACCACCCGCCCACAGGATGGGTGTGGTATCCCCTGCCTCAGGATATGTTGTATCACCCGCCCACAGGATGGGTGTGGTATCACCCGCCTCAGGATATGTTTGGTATCACCCGCCCACAGGATGGGTGTGGTACCACCCGCCCACAGGATGGGTGTGGTATCACCCGCCCACAGGATGGGTGTGGTACCACCCGCCCACAGGATGGGTGTGGTATCACCCGCCCACAGGATGGGTGTGGTACCACCCGCCCACAGGATGGGTGTGGTATCACCCGTCCACAGGATGGGTGTGGTATCACCCGCCCACGGGATGGGTGTGGTATCACCCGTCCACAGGATGGGTGTGGTATCACCCGTCCACAGGATGGGTGTGGTATCACCCGCCCACAGGATGGGTGTGGTATCACCCACCCACAGGATGGGTGTGGTATAACCCGTCCACAGGATGGGTGTGATATCACCCGCCCACAGGATGGGTGTGGTATCACCCGCCCACAGGATGGATGTGGTATCACCCGTCCACAGGATGGGTGTGGTATCACCTGCCCACAGGATGGGTGTGGTATCACCCGCCCACAGGATGGGTGTGGTATCACCCGTCCACAGGATGGGTGTGGTATCACCCGCCCACAGGATGGGTGTGGTCCATATCTCCCTCCCTGAAGACCCTGAAGGAGGGGTCTACCGCCTTTAGGATCGGTATTGGATTCAAGAACCTGAGCTCACAGTATCCGTATTGTGTCCACTGTCCATAGAATAGGTATGGAATCTGCCACGTACAGGATGGTGGATAGTGGGTCTGTCACCCACAAGATGTGTATGGGTCCACCGAACATAGGATGGATATGAGGTCCTCCACCCACATGAGTGGATTCCACCACCCACAGGATTGGTAGTTGGTCTATCGCCTACAGGAATGGTGTAAGGTCCATCTCTCACAGGATAGGTGTGAGGTCCATCGCTCAGAGGATCGGTGTGAGGTCCATCTCTCACAGGATCGGTGTGAGGTCCATCTCTCACAGGATAGGTGTGAGGTCCATCGCTCACAGCATAGGTGTGAGGTCCATCGCTCACAGGATCGGTGTGAGGTCCATCTCTCAAAGGATCGGTATGAGGTCCATCGCTCACAGCATAGGTGTGAGGTCCATCGCTCACAGGATCGGTGTGAGGTCCATCTCTCAAAGGATCGGTATGAGGTCCATCGCTCACAGGATCGGTGTGAGGTCGATCTCTCACAGGATAGATGTGAGGTTCGTCGTACCCAGGATGAGTATTGGGTCCACCACCCTCATGGATAAGAAGTTTGTTATAAACTAATCAAACTCCATTATTGCAAATATGAAAGTACATAAACCCCTAAATTTACTTTTACAATATATAAAATGCTGCAAAGTTCCGCTAACATACTTTTGTAACTTTCTAATCATATCTACTCGTCTCAGAAGCAGCACAGCATCTTCATTCATCACAAGTAGCAATAATTAAGGAAGAACTGTGTGACTCAAGTGGAAGAGCGCCTTACCTTGGCACTGTCCGGGTTCCTGCAGGTAGCCAGTACTACCCGCGGGGCACTGTCAGACGTGACCAGTTGCCGCACCATCTCCAGCCCCAGCCCGCGGCTGCACCCAGTTATCAACACACTCTCTGCCAACATCCTTGTCAGGTTTGTATTGTTGTCGTCCGTTTCTCTCTTGATTAGCGCCGTCTGTCGTTCGTCACTTATAACAGTCGTATCCCCCGTCTTGGAGCGTCTGTCTTCGTCTTTCTACGACAGCTGTGAACAGTCTCCTCCTAGCGCCAGCCTCAGCGACACAACGACGTTCACCACCACTCACAGCCAGCGAGTCACTGACTGCCTGAGGGAAGAGGTTCGTGGAGACAGTAAACCCACCCGTCACGCTTGCTTATGTAACAGAGATAAAATCTTGCAAACTCAGCCTGATATTTTAAGTACATAGATCCTGTCTTTTCATTAAAGCGCAAATATATTTCTCTACATTTTCGGTGAATATTTTTTTATTTTCACTGTTGTCAATGTATTTCTTTCCTCACGAAATTCAGTGATATTCATAAATGATTTACTTATAAATAGCTGGTCTTAACGTTCAGTGCTAACTTAGCTCATCTTACCTATTAGTTCTCCAGATAAGTGGGTTCTAGCTCTTCAGTCCCCGCTAACTGGTCCCTGTTGTACTCTCATGTGACATATACATATAAATCACATGATCATAATGATTATTAGTCCTGCGCTCACTATGTGTATTAGTCACATCTACATTATATATATTAGTCATGTATATAATGTGTAGTAGTCACATGTACAATATCGTGAGATTTTTATTTATTTGATTTATATGAATGAATATAGAATTTATATACACGTTAATGTATATTTTCGATAGCAATTTTTATGGTGTTAGTGGACTGTATTTTTGCAATAATCTCACAACTCGATTCCTTGCACATTAGAGGGGTTTATATTAAATTGATATATATATATGCAGCCAATCAAATTACAGTATTAAACTACATATATTATTGTAAATAAATTGAGGTGCCTTATCTTACTGTATGATAGGCCTAGTCCATCAAGTATGAACATGAATGATTACTGTTATAAATGTTGGCTGCTATGGGGGGATCTAGTATTATTATGGTGTAGAGTCAGAAGTTAGAATCAGGAGGAATCACCATTAAGGGAGATCATAAAGGCCCGGCCCCCAATAAAATATAAAACAGTGTTAACTAATTGGCTACAAGACAATGTCAGCCTAGAGGTAGATCATTGATCTCCTACACAGGAAGAATGGATACTCCTGAAAAATTTGCTGTGCCCCCCACCGGTCACTCGGTCACACTCCCCTCCCTTACCCAGCCACTCCAACGCCACGGCTAGTAGCTCGAGTGACACAGTTGTAGGCCCTACCAATTCATGTTGGTCGGGGGGCCTGGATCAGGCACAGAAAATTAGTGAGCTTATGCATACAGTAGAAAAACAAAACAAAATTGTGGAAAACCTGACCAAGCAGATAACCGAACAAAATAAGGAATTCATGCACCAAAAGACGATGATAACCACTCTTCAGGACACTGTGAGAGTATTAATAACCGAGTGCAGGCCACACCAACCTGGGGTACCACCATGTGCTCCCATGCGGCCAGTACCCCAGGGGAGACCCCAGCAGGGGGTGTCCCAGCCCTCACACCAGCTGGGCTCTCCCACCACGGCTCCCCACACCCCAGCCTCATCAACACAGTGCGCTATGAACAGAGGTAAACTATTCCACGTAGAAACGCATAGTGCTGTCGATGAGTATTATGGCGCAACTGATCCTGATGATGAACGTAGTGACACTGAGGGTGAGAACTTTAATGGTGATGACGATCAAGATGTTGATACCGGGTCTAATAAACTCTGTTTGAAGGAATACAGTAGTGGAAATGTTGAAAGTGATTGTGGTAAAGAACAAAGTGAAACCAGTGACGCTTGTAGTGATAGTGACGAAGTTCAACTGGACGTGGATGCCCGCCTCGGGCCGCGCACGCCACATCCCAGATGGTTCCGCCGTGACACATTTAAAGAAATGGTGACAGGTGATGTGCTGACTGAAGAGGAAAAAGAAGCTGTAATAAAGCACTACAACCGGTATGTAGACATACTTGCTTTCCTGAAACTGCAGACTGATAAAGTACAAAAGAACAATGGCGGCCTCTGAATCTCATAAGAACAAGTACAGTGTCATCAAGATACTCAGTTGGAATATTGCTTCTCTTAGAAAACGGTATTCAGATCTCCATAATAAGGTTATGACTGAAGACACAGATATTGTCTGCCTCCAGGAAACCCTAACTCCCGCAGGTAAAACCCCGCAGAATTTGCCTAGTTATCAGTGTTATAATCCCAGATCAAAAAATACGTGTCTTATGTATGTTAAAAAATCCCTGCCACATGAGCCACTCTCCGCCCAACAACGAGAGGGGTCTCAATATCATGGTATCCGGGTACACGTTGGTAACTCTACACTTAATGTTTTGAATGCCTATGCACCTGCTGGCCTCTTCCAGTATACTGACCTACCTAGTTTTGCACATACTGATTCTACAATATTAATTGGGGATTTAAATGCTAAACACAAACAATTAGGGGATCAACTTACAAACAC
Organism: Procambarus clarkii; assembly: GCF_020424385.1. Lineage (NCBI taxonomy): Eukaryota > Metazoa > Arthropoda > Malacostraca > Decapoda > Cambaridae > Procambarus > Procambarus clarkii. Next base: position 38,942 of record NW_025568007.1, read on the forward strand.
CAACGGGAGAAGATTGTTGGCACTTCTCGATGCATATGATGATGTTCAAATTATCAGTAAGAATCAACCAACGCAAATATATGGAGGAGTCCTAGATAGGTGCATTGGCTTTAACCTGTCATACACAACTCATGAGACTGATATTATGGATGACTTAATGTCTGACCATTTAGCCATAACAGCTAACATACACGTGGCTAATGTTGACCTACCTGGCACTAAGCTGAGTAGACGCAGGCTAACAGTAAGGAAAGAGCAAGAAAAATTCTTTATAGACAGCATAGAACATTGGTATAACAATTATGAGCCTGAGAATGTACAACAGTTTTATGATGACCTCATAAATAATACCTATGAGGCCATCAAAAATAGTGAGTTACGCCAAACAAAAAGAAGTACTGGTAAACAGGTCAGACACAACCAGTACTATGATGATGCTAAACTGAAAGAGCTTAAATCAATTGCTAGACAGACAGGTAAAGCATATAAGAACCTTAGAACTCCTCAAATGTTAAAACTGTTTCAGGCCGCGCTTGCAGCGGCAAGGGAGAGAATGACTGAACTGAGACAAAATAAATGGGAGGGTTTTGTTAGTGGACTTAACCTGCATACTCCCCTGGGCAAAGCCTGGAAAGGCATAAACAAAATTATTGGAAAAATAGTAGACAAGTTTCACACCCAAACCCGCTACAGAAAGCCAATCAGTTAATTGCAAAATGGGCTCAGGTTTCCAGCCTTGGAATGTTACCAGCTAGCACTAGGGAGAAATTGCGGGAGAAGTCCACAGACAGAAATGCTCTCATAAATTTCATGTTGGGCAAGCAACATGATGAATGTGATGTTCCATATACAGATTATGAATTGGATGCAGCCCTCTCCAGGGGCAGGAGCACTGCTCCTGGTGAGGACGGTATCACCTATGATATTCTAAGAATCCTACATCGTGTACCCGGTAACCCATTATTAGAATTGTTTAATGCCAGCTATGTCACTGGGCAGTTGCCTGTATCATGGACCACCAGTCTTACGGTACCTGTACCAAAGCCTGGAACAACCTGATGCTTTCCGTCCCATCTCACTGACCAGTTGCATGTGCAAAACCTTTGAGAGAATGGTGCTTAATAGATTATTGTATAGAGTTAAAGAGCACATGTCACCTGATATCAATGGTTTCACACATGGTAAAAGTGTACACAACTGTATCACAACCTTTCTTACTGTTCATGGAGATAAAAGGCACAAGTACACAACATTTCTTGATTTAAAAAATGCTTTTGATATTGCTAATAGGGAAGTGATTATGTATGAATTAGCGAGAATGGATATAGGGGGACATTTATTACAATGGATACGAGGCTATCTTACCAACCGGAAGTCCTCTGCACTGTTCCAAGGCTACAAGAGTGAAACTAAAGTAATGCAACTAGGCACCCCACAAGGAGGAGTACTTAGTCCTACCTTGTTTAATGTTCTAATTAATGCTTTACTAAAATCAATCCCAACTAGTCCGGCAAACATCACTATCAGCTATGCAGATGACATCCTTGTGCATACTAAAACCCACCGCGAAATGCAAACAGTCTTAAATTGTATACATACAGCTTGTGAGAGCCTTGGTCTTGTAATCAACGCTGCTAAAACTAAGGTATTTAACAGACAAATTGGCAACCGCAAAAGTGGACCACGAAAACTTAAGATAGACAACATACCAATAGACTATGTCTCTTCTTTCAAATACCTTGGTGTCTCTGTCCCTTGTACCTCAACTGCAGTCAATAAGTTACATCAACAATGTAGAGACAGCCTCAAGGCTCTCAGAACTGTAGTGGGGTACAGCCCGAAATATGGTGTTAATATTAGAATAGCAAGAATGATGTATTTAGCGTATATAAGGTCTCTGATAGACTATCATGCACCAGCTTTGGTCCTGCAGAATGGCAAAAGTATTGATAGACTGGAAAAAATGCAAGATGAAGCACTCAGAATTATACTTGGCTGTCCTATAACTACCAAAGTTCTCAACATGCGGAAAGAATTAAAAATACTTAGCATTCGAGATAGAATATTTGAAATTAATCTTATGATGGGACTAAAGCTGCTGCGTGATAACAAAAACAACATTGTGTCAGTTGCACTGTTAGAACACATACGAAATGGAACTAGCGAGTCTAAATGGATTCAAAGAACTGCCACTCATATTAAAATGATGGGACTGCACGATGTATATACAGATGAAAGAGTACAGCACTTCCTTCCACCCTGGCAGATAGTACCTTTTGACATCCTGACCCCTGCATACCCCACCAAGAAACTAATCACAAGCAACCCTCATGCTCAGCTTGCTGCTAAATTAAGCACCATAGAACACATTCACAATATACAAGCTGAAAACAACATTGCACAGACCATATACACTGACGGATCACTCAATACAGCTACAGGGAGGGCAGGAAGTGCTGTTATTGCTCATCAGCCCGATGGCAGCACAATTCAAAGAAATATCCGAATTAGTAACTGGGCGTCCACAATGCAGGCCGAGTTGGTAGCGATACTGGTAGCACTCGAAATTATTGACAACACTGAAGTAGACAGCTTAATTATTTCTGACTCCCTATCCTCACTACGAGCAATAAACAGTTTGCAATCAAGTAATAACGTGCTTGTCTTGGAAGCTAGACGTAGATATATAAGAATACTTAGCAAGAGGGTAAATATAAAAATGTTGTGGATTCCTTCTCACATTGGCATGCAGGAACATGACAAAGTTGACGCCCTTGCTAAGGCTGCAGTAAATAAAGACAGTATTGAACGGAATCTTGAGTTATCAAATAGGTCCCTTAAAAGTGTCATTAGACGAGAACTCCTAGATAGATTTGAAGAAAGTAGAACAGTGCAAACTGGAACTAGCAGGTCCATTGTTCATCACAATGAAATGTGTGAAGTAAAACATGTGTATGGGGCAAGTAACAAAGTCAGTAGACTAACAGATGTTGTCACAGCTCGTATAAGACTTGGCTACAAGTATCTCTGGCAGTTCGGCTTGTATAGGGATCTAGATGAAGTAAAGTGTAAAGTGTGTGGACATAGGCAGGGACACACACTCGAACACTATATCTTGGATTGTAGTAAAATTGAGCCTTTTAGAGATAAATCTAAGCTCACTCTGTATGATATGGCAACCTATCTTATTACCATGGATAAATTACCTGAAATCGTTGCACTGTACCCACATTTTACTTCCAGTAGATGAACGACATATGAGATTCAGAAACAAGTAGTGCATTGTGAGGACTAATAATAAACAGAAGCTTCCCTATGACTCTGTAATATCCCCATTGGCCAAACTATTATGTATTAACGACAAGACCTACCATTAATGTATGAAGACTTACTGTAAATATGTAGCTCTTGTAATAGCACTTTCTCTGTAACTAGCTGACATTGTATCTATAAGGTGTGAAGGATTGAAGAAATTGTTTATGTAATAATCTAAGATGAGGTCTGATAAAGACCTTTTGTGCCCTCTGTAATGCTTTTGCGCTACCGCTCACAGGATGAGTATGGAGTGCACAATAAACTAGTCGCCTTCGGCGGCAACAATCAATCCCCCGCCCACAAGATGGGTGTGATATTCCTCGCCCACAGGATGGGTGTGTTATCACCCGCCCACAGGATGGGTGTGGTATCACCCGCCCACAGGATGGGTGTGGTATCACCCGCCCACAGGATGGGTGTGTTATCACCCGCCCACAGGATGGGTGTGGTATCACCCGCCCACAGGATGTGTGTGATATCACCCGCCCACAGGATGGGTGTGGTATCACCCGCCCACAGGATGGGTGTGTTATCACCCGCCCACAGGATGGGTGTGGTATCACCCGCCCACAGGATGGGTGTGGTATCACCCGCCCACAGGATGGGTGTGTTATCACCCGCCCACAGGATGGGTGTGGTATCACCCGCCCACAGGATGGGTGTGGTATCCCCTGCCCACAGGATGGGTGTGGTATCACCCGCCCACAGGATGGGTGTGGTATCCCCTGCCCACAGGATGGGTGTGGTATCATCCGTCCACAGGATGGGTGTGGTATCACCCGCCCACAGGATGGGTGTGGTATCCCCTGCCTCAGGATATGTTGTATCACCCGCCCACAGGATGGGAGTGGTACCACCCGCCCACAGGATGGGTGTGGTATCACCCGCCCACAGGATGGGTGTGGTATCCCCCGCCCACAGGATGGGTGTGGTATCATCCGTCCACAGGATGGGTGTGGTATCACCCGCCACAGGATGGGTGTGGTATCCCCTGCCTCAGGATATGTTGTATCACCCGCCCACAGGATGGGAGTGGTACCACCCGCCCACAGGATGGGTGTGGTATCCCCTGCCTCAGGATATGTTGTATCACCCGCCCACAGGATGGGTGTGGTATCACCCGCCTCAGGATATGTTTGGTATCACCCGCCCACAGGATGGGTGTGGTACCACCCGCCCACAGGATGGGTGTGGTATCACCCGCCCACAGGATGGGTGTGGTACCACCCGCCCACAGGATGGGTGTGGTATCACCCGCCCACAGGATGGGTGTGGTACCACCCGCCCACAGGATGGGTGTGGTATCACCCGTCCACAGGATGGGTGTGGTATCACCCGCCCACGGGATGGGTGTGGTATCACCCGTCCACAGGATGGGTGTGGTATCACCCGTCCACAGGATGGGTGTGGTATCACCCGCCCACAGGATGGGTGTGGTATCACCCACCCACAGGATGGGTGTGGTATCACCCGTCCACAGGATGGGTGTGATATCACCCGCCCACAGGATGGGTGTGGTATCACCCGCCCACAGGATGGGTGTGGTATCACCCGTCCACAGGATGGGTGTGGTATCACCCGCCCACAGGATGGGTGTGGTATCACCCGCCCACAGGATGGGTGTGGTATCACCCGCCCACAGGATGGGTGTGGTATCACCCGCCCACAGGATGGGTGTGGTATCATCCGTCCACAGGATGGGTGTGGTATCACCCGCCCACAGGATGGGTGTGGTATCACCCGCCCACAGGATGGGTGTGGTATCACCCGCCCACAGGATGGGTGTGGTCCATATCTCCCTCCCTGAAGACCCTGAAGGAGGGGTCTACCGCCTTTAGGATCGGTATTGGATTGAAGATCTTGAGGCCCACAGTATCCGTATTGTGTCCACTGTCCATAGAATAGGTATGGAATCTGCCACGTACAGGATGGTGGATAGTGGGTCTGTCACCCACAAGATGTCTATGGGTCCACCGAACATAGGATGGATATGAGGTCCTCCACCCACATGAGTGAATTCCACCACCCACAGGATTGGTAGTTGGTCTATCGCCTACAGGAATGGTGTAAGGTCCATCTCTCACAGGATAGGTGTGAGGTCCATCGCTCAGAGGATCGGTGTGAGGTCCATCTCTCACAGGATCGGTGTGAGGTCCATCTCTCACAGGATAGGTGTGAGGTCCATCGCTCACAGGATAGGTGTGAGGTCCATCGCTCACAGGATCGGTGTGAGGTCCATCTCTCAAAGGATCGGTGTGAGGTCCATCGCTCACAGGATAGGTGTGAGGTCCATCGCTCACAGGATCGGTGTGAGGTCCATCTCTCAAAGGATCGGTGTGAGGTCCATCGCTCACAGGATCGGTGTGAGGTCGATCTCTCACAGGATAGATGTGAGGTTCGTCGTACCCAGGATGAGTATTGGGTCCACCACCCTCATGGATAAGAAGTTTGTTATAAACTAATCAAACTCCATTGTTGCAAATATGAAAGTACATAAACCCCTAAATTTACTTTTACAATATATAAAATGCTGGAAAGTTCCGCTAACATACTTTTGTAACTTTCTAATCATATCTACTCGTCTCAGAAGCAGCACAGGGTCTTCATTCATCACAAGCAGCAATAATTAAGGAAGAACTGTGTGACTCAAGTGGAAGGGAGCCTTACCTTGGCACTGTCAGGGTTCCTGCAGGTAGCCAGTACTACCCGCGGGGCACTGTCAGACGTGACCAGTTGCCGCACCATCTCCAGCCCCAGCCCGCGGCTGCACCCAGTTATCAACACACTCTCTGCTAACATCCTTGTCAGGTTTGTATTGTTGTCGTCCGTTTCTCTCTTGATTAGCGCCGTCTGTCGTTCGTCACTTATAACAGTCGTATCCCCCGTCTTGGAGCGTCTGTCTTCGTCTTTCTACGACAGCTGTGAACAGTCTCCTCCTAGCGCCAGCCTCAGCGACACAACGACGTTCACCACCACTCACAGCCAGCGAGTCACTGACTGCCTGAGGGAAGAGGTTCGTGGAGACAGTAAACCCACCCGTCACGCTTGCTTATGTAACAGAGATAAAATCTTGCAAACTCAGCCTGATATTTTAAGTACATAGATCCTGTCTCTTCATTAAAGCGCAAATATATTTCTCTACATTTTCGGTGAATATTTTTTTATTTTCACTGTTGTCAATGTATTTCTTTCCTCACGAAATTCAGTGATATTCATAAATGATTTACTTATAAATAGCTGGTCTTAACGTTCAGTGCTAACTTAGCTCATCTTACCTATTAGTTCTCCAGATAAGTGGGTTCTAGCTCTTCAGTCCCCGCTAACTGGTCCCTGTTGTACTCTCATGTGACATATACATATAAATCACATGATCATAATGATTATTAGTCCTGCGCTCACTATGTGTATTAGTCACATCTACATTATATATATTAGCCATGTATATAATGTGTAGTAGTCACATGTACAATATGAGTATTAGTCACATATGTGGGAAGCGACTCGTGAGATTTTTTATTTATTTGATTTATATGAATGAATATAGAATTTATATACACGTTAATTTATATTTTCGATAGCAATTTGTATGGTGTTAGTGGACTGTATTTTTGCAATAATCTCACAACTCGATTCCTTGCACATTAGAGGGGTTTATATTAAATTGATATATATATATATATGCAGCCAATCAAATTACAGTATTAAACTACATATATTATTGTAAATAAATTGAGGTGCCTTATCTTACTGTATGATAGGCTTAGTCCATCAAGTATGAACATGAATGATTACTGTTATAAATATTGGCTGCTATGGGGGATCTAGTATTATTATGGTGTAGAGTCAGAAGTTAGAATCAGGAGGAATCACCATTAAGGGAGATCATAAAGGCCCGGCCCCCAATAAAATATAAAACAGTGTTAACTAATTGGCTACAAGACAATGTCAGCCTAGAGGTAGATCATTGATCCCCTACACAGGAAGAATGGATACTCCTGAAAAATTTGCTGTGCCCTCCACCGGTCACTCCGTCACACTCCCCTCCCTTACCCAGCCACTCCAACGCCACGGCTAGTAGCTCGAGTGACACAGTTGTAGGCCCTACCAATTCATGTTGGTCGGGGGGCCTGGATCAGGCACAGAAAATTAGTGAGCTTATGCATACAGTAGAAAAACAAAACAAAATTGTGGAAACCCTGACCAAGCAGATAACCGAACAAAATAAGGAAATCATGCACCAAAAGACGATGATAACCACTCTTCAGGAAACTGTGAGAGTATTAATAACTGAGTGCAGGCCACACCAACCTGGGGTACCACCATGTGCTCCCATGCGGCCAGTACCCCAGGGGAGACCCCAGCAGGGGGTGTCCCAGCCCTCACACCAGCTGGGCTCTCCCACCACGGCTCCCCACACCCCAGCCTCATCAACACAGTGCGCTATGAACAGAGGTAAACTATTCCACGTAGAAACGCATAGTGCTGTCGATGTGTATTATGGCGCAACTGATCCTGATGATGAACGTAGTGACACTGAGGGTGAGAACTTTAATGGTGATGACGATCAAGATGTTGATACCGGGTCTAATAAACTCTGTTTGAAGGAATACAGTAGTGGAAATGTTGAAAGTGATTGTGGTAAAGAACAAAGTGAAACCAGTGACGCTTGTAGTGATAGTGACGAAGTTCAACTGGACGTGGATGCCCGCCTCGGGCCGCGCACGCCACATCCCAGATGGTTCCGCCGTGACACATTTAAAGAAATGGTGACAGGTGATGTGCTGACTGAAGAGGAAAAAGAAGCTGTAATAAAGCACTACAACCGGTATGTAGACATACTTGCTTTTATGAAACTGCAGACTGATAAAGTACAAAAGAACAATGGCGGCCTCTGAATCTCATAAGAACAAGTACAGTGTCATCAAGATACTCAGTTGGAATATTGCTTCTCTTAGATAACGGTATTCAGACCTCCATCATAAGGTTATGACTGAAGACATAGATATTGTCTGTCTCCAGGAAACCCTAACTCCCGCAGGTAAAACCCCACAGAATTTGCCTAGTTATCAGTGTTATAATCCCAGATCAAAAAATACGTGTCTTATGTATGTTAAAAAATCCCTGCCGCATGAGCCACTCCCCGCCCAACAACGAGAGGGGTTTCAATATCATGGTATCCGTATACACGTTGGTAACTCTACACTTAATGTTTTGAATGCCTATGCACCTACTGCCCTCTTCCAGTATACTGACCTACCTAGTTTTGCACATACTGATTCTACAATATTAATTGGGGATTTAAATGCTAAACACAAACAATTAGGGGATCAACTTACAAACACCAACGGGAGAAGATTGTGGGCACTTCTCGATGCATATGATGATGTTCAAATTATCAGTAAGAATCAACCAACGCAAATATATGGAGGAGTCCTAGATAGGTGCATTGGCTTTAACCTGTCATACACAACTCATGAGACTGATATTATGGATGACTTAATGTCTGACCATTTAGCCATAACAGCTAACATACACGTGGCTAATGTTGACCTACCTGGCACTAAGCTGAGTAGACGCAGGCTAACAGTAAGGAAAGAGCAAGAAAAATTCTTTATAGACAGCATAGAACATTGGTATAACAATTATGAGCCTGAGAATGTACAACAGTTTTATGATGACCTCATAAATAATACCTATGAGGCCATCAAAAATAGTGAGTTACGCCAAACAAAAAGAAGTACTGGTAAACAGGTCAGACACAACCAGTACTATGATGATGCTAAACTGAAAGAGCTTAAATCAATTGCTAGACAGACAGGTAAAGCATATAAGAACCTTAGAACTCCTCAAATGTTAAAACTGTTTCAGGCCGCGCTTGCAGCGGCAAGGGAGAGAATGACTGAACTGAGACAAAATAAATGGGAGGGTTTTGTTAGTGGACTTAACCTGCATACTCCCCTGGGCAAAGCCTGGAAAGGCATAAACAAAATTATTGGAAAAATAGTAGACAAGTTTCACACCCAAACCCGCTACAGAAAGCCAATCAGTTAATTGCAAAATGGGCTCAGGTTTCCAGCCTTGGAATGTTACCAGCTAGCACTAGGGAGAAATTGCGGGAGAAGTCCACAGACAGAAATGCTCTCATAAATTTCATGTTGGGCAAGCAACATGATGAATGTGATGTTCCATATACAGATTATGAATTGGATGCAGCCCTCTCCAGGGGCAGGAGCACTGCTCCTGGTGAGGACGGTATCACCTATGATATTCTAAGAATCCTACATCGTGTACCCGGTAACCCATTATTAGAATTGTTTAATGCCAGCTATGTCACTGGGCAGTTGCCTGTATCATGGACCACCAGTCTTACGGTACCTGTACCAAAGCCTGGACAACCTGATGCTTTCCGTCCCATCTCACTGACCAGTTGCATGTGCAAAACCTTTGAGAGAATGGGTGCTTAATAGATTATTGTATAGAGTTAAAGAGCACATGTCACCTGATATCAATGGTTTCACACATGGTAAAAGTGTACACAACTGTATCACAACCTTTCTTACTGTTCATGGAGATAAAAGGCACAAGTACACAACATTTCTTGATTTAAAAAATGCTTTTGATATTGCTAATAGGGAAGTGATTATGTATGAATTAGCGAGAATGGATATAGGGGGACATTTATTACAATGGATACGAGGCTATCTTACCAACCGGAAGTCCTCTGCACTGTTCCAAGGCTACAAGAGTGAAACTAAAGTAATGCAACTAGGCACCCCACAAGGAGGAGTACTTAGTCCTACCTTGTTTAATGTTCTAATTAATGCTTTACTAAAATCAATCCCAACTAGTCCGGCAAACATCACTATCAGCTATGCAGATGACATCCTTGTGCATACTAAAACCCACCGCGAAATGCAAACAGTCTTAAATTGTATACATACAGCTTGTGAGAGCCTTGGTCTTGTAATCAACGCTGCTAAAACTAAGGTATTTAACAGACAAATTGGCAACCGCAAAAGTGGACCACGAAAACTTAAGATAGACAACATACCAATAGACTATGTCTCTTCTTTCAAATACCTTGGAGTCTCTGTCCCTTGTACCTCAACTGCAGTCAATAAGTTACATCAACAATGTAGAGACAGACTCAAGGCTCTCAGAACTGTAGTGGGGTACAGCCCGAAATATGGTGTTAATATTAGAATAGCAAGAATGATGTATTTAGCGTATATAAGGTCTCTGATAGACTATCATGCACCAGCTTTGGTCCTGCAGAATGGCAAAAGTATTGATAGACTGGAAAAAATGCAAAATGAAGCACTCAGAATTATACTTGGCTGTCCTATAACTACCAAAGTTCTCAACATGCGGAAAGAATTAAATATACTTAGCATTCGAGATAGAATATTTGAAATTAATCTTATGATGGGACTAAAGCTGCTGCGTGATAACAAAAACAACATTGTGTCAGTTGCACTGTTAGAACACATACGAAATGGAACTAGCGAGTCTAAATGGATTCAAAGAACTGCCACTCATATTAAAATGATGGGACTGCACGATGTATATACAGATGAAAGAGTACAGCACTTCCTTCCACCCTGGCAGATAGTACCTTTTGACATCCTGACCCCTGCATACCCCACCAAGAAACTAATCACAAGCAACCCTCATGCTCAGCTTGCTGCTAAATTAAGCACCATAGAACACATTCACAATATACAAGCTGAAAACAACATTGCACAGACCATATACACTGACGGATCACTCAATACAGCTACAGGGAGGGCAGGAAGTGCTGTTATTGCTCATCAGCCCGATGGCAGCACAATTCAAAGAAATATCCGAATTAGTAACTGGGCGTCCACAATGCAGGCCGAGTTGGTAGCGATACTGGTAGCACTCGAAATTATTGACAACACTGAAGTAGACAGCTTAATTATTTCTGACTCCCTATCCTCACTACGAGCAATAAACAGTTTGCAATCAAGTAATAACGTGCTTGTCTTGGAAGCTAGACGTAGATATGTAAGAATACTTAGCAAGAGGGTAAATATAAAAATGTTGTGGATTCCTTCTCACATTGGCATGCAGGAACATGACAAAGTTCCTTGCAGCCCTTGCTAAGGCTGCAGTAAATAAAGACAGTATTGAATGGAATCTTGAGTTATCAAATAGGTCCCTTAAAAGTGTCATTAGACGAGAACTCCTAGATGGATTTGAAGAAAGTAGAACAGTGCAAACTGGAACTAGTAGGTCCATTGTTCATCACAATGAAATGTGTGAAGTAAAACATGTGTATGGGGCAAGTAACAAAGTCAGTAGACTAACAGATGTTGTCACAGCTCGTATAAGACTTGGCTACAAGTATCTCTGGCAGTTCGGCTTGTATAGGGATCTAGATGAAGTAAAGTGTAAAGTGTGTGGACATAGGCAGGGACACACACTCGAACACTATATCTTGGATTGTTGTAAAATTGAGCCTTTTAGAGATAAGTCTAAGCTCACTCTGTATGATATGGCAACCTATCTTATTACCATGGATAAATTACCTGAAATCCTTGCACTGTACCCACATTTTGCTTCCAGTAGATGAACGACATATGAGATTCAGAAACAAGTAGTGTATTGTGAGGACTAATAATAAACAGAAGCTCCCCTATGACTCTGTAATATCCCCATTGGCCAAACTATTATGTATTAACGATAAGACCTACCATTAATGTATGATGACTTACTGTAAATATGTAGCTCTTGTAATAGCACTTTCTCTTACTGTCAGCAAGACGCCAGGACCACTGACAACTACTGTCAGTAAGACGCCAGGACCACTGACAACTACTGTCAGTAAGACGCCAGGACCACTGACAACTACTGTCAGTAAGACGCCAGGACCACTGACAACTACTGTCAGTAAGACGCCAGGACCACTGACAACTACTGTCAGTAAGACGCCAGGACCACTGACAACTACTGTCAGTAAGACGCCAGGACCACTGACAACTACTGTCAGTAAGACGCCAGGACCACTGACAACTACTGTCAGTAAGACGCCAGGACCACTGACAACTACTGTCAGTAAGACGCCAGGACCACTGACAACTACTGTCAGTAAGACGCCAGGACCACTGACAACTACTGTCAGTAAGACGCCAGGACCACTGACAACTACTGTCAGTAAGACGCCAGGACCACTGACAACTACTGTCAGTAAGACGCCAGGACCACTGACAACTACTGTCAGTAAGACGCCAGGACCACTGACAACTACTGTCAGTAAGACGCCAGGACCACTGACAACTACTGTCAGTAAGACGCCAGGACCACTGACAACTACTGTCAGTAAGACGCCAGGACCACTGACAACTACTGAAAAACTAGTTGATTGTCCCTTAAGACAGGAAGTATGAGGTTACCGCCTATGGAGGTAGCCTTGTCCTGGTAGCCTACTTGTCCTTCGCTTCGGTAGAGGAGGTCAGTGTTGGTGCATAGGCATTGATGAGGCTGACCATTCCTACTGCTGTATGAAGCTGAAGTTTGATGATCCTTGCAGACCCCTCCATAGGCGGTACTCTGGTCCCTAACAACCTGTTCCTGATGGCAAAGCCAACACCATGCTCCCTTACCTCTTCTGGTGGTTTGCCCTGCCAGAAGAAGGTAAAGTCCTTCTCCCGTATGCTGCCGGTTGCGGGCAGACGTGTCTCCTGCAGGGCGACTATGTCCATCTGGAGCCTGTGCAGTTCATTGTTGATCACAGCTGTCTTGCGGGCGTCGTTCACTTCCAGTAGATCTTCCGAGAGACCCGGTGTCATGGTCCTGACATTCCATGTGCCCAGTTTGAGAGCTGGGTGGCTCTGTGTTTGTTTTCTTCTGCCTGGTGCATGGTTGACGATCCGCTTGTTGGATTGTGGCCTAAGCCAACGCACCCAGTGGAGCAGGCGGACCGTGGCGGGACAGCACCTTATAGGCTGGGGGCTGCCCAAATTGAGGCGGGCGGTAGCTGTCTTATGAAATCGGATGATTTCTCCCACCGACGGAAGCAACCCCTGGCGCCTTACTCTACGCCAATTGAGTGGTAGGCTTATCACCGGTAACTGTCACTTCCCGTGTTGAGCCATCGCCAAGGCGATGCTGGAGTGTCCTTTCCAGGACACAGGCCTGGGCAGTAATTATGGATGATCAGCTGTTGCCCATGCAGCAGATCCACCCTCTCCACGCCACCGATGTGATCCAAGGGAAGGGCAGGCGCCGATACGCTTGGCACCAGTGTCGTCGCAGGAGTTGCCAGAATGTAGCTGTAAACAGCTGCAAACTGCCTTAGGGACTCCGACTCCGGATTTTTCCTCAGGGTTGACTCCCGAAGTCTTTCCCATGAGTGGGTTTAGCCACAAGACAGCAGAGGTTTGAATTCGGGGTATTCCTTTCCCTAGATGAGCTGCCTTTCCAGGCTAACGAGACCCATCTGCCTGAAGCAACTGGTTTTAAGGTGCCAGAGACCCGCCTTCGCCCCTTCTCCTGTTGGTAGAAGCAGTTCCGCCAGACCTAGAGGCTAAGCCACATGTGCAGGCCAGGAGCTGGACTTGGTTGTCAGAGGCTATATGAGACGCACGCCATCAGGGGCACTTTACAGGCTGTGGGAGCTTATCTCTACAACCGTTCCCCCCGGCTATAACAACCCTTGGAACCTAAGAGATGAGGCTACAAGAGGACATAGACAAACTGAATGAATGGTCCAGCAATTGGCTACTAAAGTTCAACCCGAGTAAATGTAAGGTAATGAAGCTAGGCGGTGGAAACAGGAGGCCAGTCACAGGATACCGAATGAGAGATGAAGTTCTCCATGAAACGGACAGAGAGAAAGATCTAGGAGTTAATATCACACCAAACCTGTCTCCTGAAGCCCACATGAAAAGATTAACATCTGCGGCGTATGCGAGGCTGGCTAACATCCGACTGCCTTCGGAACGTGTGTAAGGAATCATTCAGAACCTTGTATACCACATATGTAAGACCAATCCTGGAGTATGCGGCCCCAGCATGGAGCCCGTACCTTGTCAAGCAAAAGACGAAGTTGGAAAAAGTTCAGAGGTATGCCACTAGGTTAGTCCCAGAACCAAGAGACATGAATTACGAGGAAAGGTTGCGTGAAATGCAACTCACGACACTGGAAGACAGAAAAGTAATAGGAGACATGATCACTACCTACAAAATTCTTTAAGGAATTGACAGGGGTTGAAAAAGATAAACTATTTAACACGAATGGTACGCGAACAAGGGGACACAGGTGGAAACTGAGTACCCAAATGAGCCACAGGGACGTTAGAAAGACCTTTTTCAGTGTCAGAGTAGTTAACAGGTGGAATGCCTTAGGCAGTGATGTGGTGGAGGCTGACTCCATACACAGTTTCAAATGTAGATATCATAGAGCCCAGTAGACTCAGGAATCTGTACACCAGTTGATTGACAGTTGAGAGGTGGGACCAAAGAACCAGAGCTCAATTCCCACAAGCACAACTAGATGAGTACAACTAGGCGAGTACAATACCACTACAATAGTGTTCCCACACTCAACTGCTGCATCAACAATCTTGCACCTGCACCAACAATCTTGCACCACTACAATAGTGGTCCCACACTCAACTGCTGCACCAACAATCTTGCACCACTACAATAGTGTTCCCACACTCAACTGCTGCACCAACAATCTTGCACCACTACAATAGTGTTCCCACACTCAACTGCTGCACCAACAATCGTGCACCACTACATATATGGTGTTGCTGCACCAACAATCGTGACTGTCACCACCAGACCAGCGAGGCCAGGAGCCAGTAGTAACGAGGAAGGAGCTCAAGCCAGCCTCCTTATCGTCTCATAATGGCGGAACACCGATACTTAATCGTGTAAAAACACGTTTGGATGTTGCTGGAATGTTGGGAACACGTTAAGGACAACATTAACATAATCTGGAGTGACTTTTGTCTTGTATATTTAACTAAGAACATTGTTCATAGTAATGTGGCGGCAGTAGACTGTAGCGACCAGCAACTGTTATCATGAGATACTGATGATAACAGCAGATAACTGTGGCGCTGCAACACAGCCAGTGTCAGTGATAACGGGCCAGGGTTAGCCAGCACCAGTACTGGCGTTGACTTAGTTAACTTGTGAGTGATTACTAGTGAGGCTCTGTTGACCTGTGTTGATGACTAGTGAGGCTCTGTTGACCTTTCTTGATAACTAGTGAGGCTCTGTTGACCTTTCTTGATAACTAGTGAGGCTCTGTTGACCTGTGCACTGTTGGCTCTGTTGACCTGTGTTGATGACTAGTGAGGCTCTGTTGACCTGTGTTGATGACTAGTGAGGCTCTGTTGACCTGTGACCTGTGTTGATGACTAGTGAGGCTCTGTTGACCTGTGTTGATGACTAGTGAGGCTCTGTTGACCTGTGTTGATGACTAGTGAGGCTCTGTTGACCTGTGTTGATGACTAGTGAGGCTCTGTTGACCTGTGTTGATGACTAGTGAGGCTCTGTTGACCTGTGTTGATGACTATTGGGGCTTTGTGTACAGATCTATCAGCAGCTGCTGACAGTGGAGCAGGCTGGCTATGCTGACCTGAACATCAGCAGCAGCAGACAGTTGATCCCAGAAAATCGTCAGAGACAGTGGACGGAGTGGTCCTGGCGTCTTACTGACAGTAGTTGTCAGTGGTCCTGGCGTCTTACTGACAGTAGTTGTCAGTGGTCCTGGCGTCTTACTGACAGTAGTTGTCAGTGGTCCTGGCGTCTTACTGACAGTAGTTGTCAGTGGTCCTGGCGTCTTACTGACAGTAGTTGTCAGTGGTCCTGGCGTCTTACTGACAGTAGTTGTCAGGAGATGGACCACACTGGGGCCAGGAGTGGTCCTGGCGACGACAGTAGTTGTCACACTGACAGTAGTTGTCAGTGGTCCTGGGTCTTACTGAGTAGTTGACCACACTGTCCTGGGCCAGGAGTCTTACTGACAGTAGTTGTCAGTGGTCCTGGCGTCACTGACAGTAGTTGTCAGGAGATGGACCACACTGGGGCCAGGAGACGCCACACTGACAGTAGTTGTCAGGAGATGGACCACACTGGGGCCAGGAGACGATACAAGGCCACACAGGTAAGCAACTCTCAGCTCTTACTGCACTTTCCTCTCTGTTCATACAATCGTAAATGTATTTTCATCAAATGTCATACAGGAAATGGGACATATTACTTATAATAATGTAAAAATCTAATCAATTTGTAACACTTAAAATATTTAAGATTTTTTAATTAATATTATTACATTGGGGGCATATAAATTGCTGTCATTAGCTTGAACAGGAGCCATCCTCTGATGTCATTCCTTCCATTGTTGGTGTTGAAGACCACTGCATAATGTGTTAAAGTCCCCAGCATTGTTGGTGTTGAAGACCGTTGCATGATGTGTTAAAGTCCCCAGCATTGTTGGTGTTGAAGACCACTGCATGATGTGTTAAAGTCCCCAGCATTGTTGGTGTTGAAGACCACTGCATGATGTGTTAAAGTCCCCAGCATTGTTGGTGTTGAAGACCGTTGCATGATGTGTTAAAGTCCCCAGCATTGTTGGTGTTGAAGACCGTTGCATGATGTGTTAAAGTCCCAGCATTGTTGGTGTTGAAGACCACTTGTTGGTGTTGAAGACCGCTGCATGATGTGTTAAAGTCCCCAGCATTGTTGGTGTTGAAGACCGTTGCATGATGTGTTAAAGTCCCCAGCATTGTTGGTGTTGAAGACCGCTGCATGATGTGTTAAAGTCCCCAACATTGTTGGTGTTGAAGACCGTTGCATGATGTGTTAAAGTCCCCAGCATTGTTGGTGTTGAAGACCACTGCATGATGTGTTAAAGTCCGCATCATATTTTATTTTCTTAGTATAAATAAAAATATTTTAGATATAGTGTTAACTAACAGGGAACACAAATTAATGACATCGAAATTAAGGAGTGAACTAGGGATACATACACTCATACCCCCCGTGTGAGTGTATATGTGTGTGTGTGTGTGTAATTACCTAAGTGTAGTTACAGGATGAGAGCTACGCTCGTGGTGTCACGTCTTCTCAGCACTCTCTGTCATATAACGCTTTGAAACTACTGACGGTCTTGGCCTCCACCACCTTCTCACCTAACTTGTTCCAACCGTCTACCACTCTGTTTGCGAAAGTGAATTTTCTTATATTTCTTCGGCATCTGTGCTTAGCTAGTTTAAATCTATGACCTCTTGTTCTTAAAGTTCCAGGTCTCAGGAAATCTTCCCTATCGATTTTATCAATTCCTGTTACTATTTTGTATGTAGTGATCATATCACCTCTTTTTCTTCTGTCTTCTAGTTTTGGCATATTTAATGCCTCTAATTTCTCCTCGTAGCTCTTGCCCTTCAGTTCTGGGAGCCACTTAGTAGCATGTCTTTGCACCTTTTCCAGTTTGTTGATGTGCTTCTTAAGATATGGGCACCACACAATATCTTAATATATTGTGTGTGTGTGTGTGTGTGTGTGTGTGTGTGTGTGTGTGTGTGTGTGTGTGTGTGTGTGTGTGTGTGTGTGTGTGTGTGTGTGTGTGTGTGTGTGTGTGTGTGCTTGTGTGTAATTATCTAAGTGTAATTACCTAAGTGTAGCTACAGGATGAGAGCTACGCTCGTGGTGTCCCGTCTTCCCAGCACTCTTTGTCATATAACGCTTTGAAACTACTGACGGTCTTGGCCTCCACCACCTTCTCACCTAACTTGTTCCAAACATCTACCACTCTGTTTGGGAAAGTGAATTTTCTTATATTTCTTCGGTATCTGTGCTTAGCTAGTTTATATCTATGACCTCTTTTTCTTTAAGTTCCAGGTCTCAGGAAATCTTCCCTATCGATTTTATCAATTCCTGTTACTATTTTGTATGTAGTGATCATATCACCTCTTTTTCTTCTGTCTTCTAGTTTTGGCATATTTAATGCCTCTAACTTCTCGTAGCTCTTGCTCTTCAGTTCTGGGAGCCACTTAGTAGCATGTCTTTGCACCTTTTTCAGTTTGTTGATGTGCTTCTTAAGATATGGGCACCACACAACCGCTGCATATTCTAGCTTTGGCCTATCAAAAGTTGTGAACAATTTCTTTAGTATATCGCCATCGTGTGTGTGTGTGTGTGTGTGTGTGTGTGTACTCACCTATTTGTACTCACCTATTTGTGCTTGTGGGGGTTGAGCTTTGGCTCTTTGGTCCCACCATTTGCAGCTGTGTATGGAGTCAGCCTCCACCACATCACTGCCTAATGCATTCCATCCGTTAACTACTCTGACACTGAAAAAGTTCCTTCTAACGTCCCTGTGGCTCATGTGGGTACTCAGTTTCCACCTGTGTCCCCTTGTTCGTGTCCCACCAGTGTTGAATAGTTTATCCTTGTTTACCAGGTCGATTCCCCTGAGGATTTTGTAAGTAGTGATCATGTCTCCCCTTACTGTTCTGTCTTCCAGTGTCGTAAGGTGCATTTCCCGCAGCCTTTCCTCGTAACTCATGCCTCTTAGTTCTGGGACTAGTCTAGTGGCATACCTTTGGGCTTTTTCCAGCTTCGTCTTGTGCTTGACAAGGTACGGGCTCCATGCTGGGGCCGCATACTCCAGGATTGGTCTTACATATGTGGTGTACAAGATTCTGAATGATTCCTTACACAGGTTCCTGAACGCTGTTCTGATGTTAGCCAGCCTCGCATATGCCGCAGACGTTATTCTTTTTATGTGGGCTTCAGGAGACAGGTTTGGTGTGATATCAACTCCTAGATCTTTCTCTCTGTCCGTTTCATTAAGTACTTCATCTCCTATTCTGTATCCTGTGTCTGGCTTCCTGTTTCCACTGCCTAGTTTCATTACTTTGCATTTACTCGGGTTGAACTTCAACAGCCATTTGTTGGACCATTCACTCAGTCTGTCTAGGTCATCTTGTAGCCTCCGACTGTCATCCTCTGTTTCAATCCTCCTCATAATTTTTGCATCATCGGCAAACATTGAGAGAAACGAATCTATACCCTCTGGGAGATCATTTACATATATCAGAAACAGTATAGGTCCAAGGACTGACCCTTGCGGGACTTCATTCGTAATGTCTTGCCAATCTGAGACCTCACCCCCTCACACTGACTCGTTGTCTCCTGTTGCTTAGGTACTCCTTTATCCAATGGAGTATCTTCCCTTTCACTCCAGCCTGCATCTCCAGCTTTTTCACTAGCCTCTTGTGTGGTACTGTATCAAAGGCTTTTTGACAATTCAAAATGGGTGCAGTTTGCCCACCCTTCTCTTTCTTGCCTTATTTTTGTCTGTTGTTATGATCTCAGCCTGCAGGAGAAACGAGTCTCCCTTCTTGAGAGTTATTCAGCAAGCCTGACCTAACTAGAAGGTCTAGCAAGTATTGAGGTGATAACGCATATGTAAAATAGTTGGTTGGATATGTGTAACAGTTTGAGATTATGGGCAATGCAGAAGAAAATAGATAAATGACGGGCTAGGAGATGTGGACATTTTGCTGGAGGCGTGAGGCTCGCTTCTGGAGGACCTTGACCTCACTTGAGTGCCAGACATCGCAGGGGGAAGCCGCGCTCCGTTGAGCTCCCGTCAGAAGGGAACCCCTAGTGATATATCTCTAAGAGAAGAGAAGTGTGCAGACGTGCCAGCTGTGGAATCGAGCTGGGGACGTGTGGTCTCAAGTCGTGGACGATAATTAGTGAATATTAAGCCGCCCGGAGGCATTATTGTGGGCCGTGTGGAGCGCCCTGACCAGACGCCGTCAGAGGGAAAGCGCCCTCGACCAATTAATCTGTGGTAAGCACGATATACGCCAGTTCATAGTGATCGCTTGTAGTTGGTCGTGTGCCCAGCGACAGTAGCGATGTTTATTTATAGGTTAGACATGTTTTAATAAGGCAGAAGGCCTGAAATAGGAGAGTGAAGAGGGAGGAGCACGGAGCGACGTCCATCCCCTCTGAGCGCTGGCGGACGACTGAGGGAGCCTGGCTCCGGATGGAGGAAGACCCTCCCAGCGAGTGAGGACCGCCGCCAGGCGAGGTGGAGTATGGACCCGCCCAAAACGGGGGAGTCCACTCTCACTGTATGTAGAGGACAGATAGAGGTTTGAGGCAAGCATATTGTGTGGTTATTTTTGTTTATGTGTTAAAGGGGAACATTTTATTGGAACGTCGATGGGTTGCAGGTTTGTCTTTGGGGAAGAAGTTGCTGAGAACTTCGAAGCCAGCAGATGAAGTAGCTGATGAGACTCCAAGGTAGTGGAGCAGAGGACCTCGAGCTGTGAGGAGAAGCAGCAGTGAAGAGGAGTGTCACGTGCTTCTGTAGAGGTGGTGTAGCAGCCAAGAGAGCTGTGGAAGAACCTAACAGAAGGGTGAAGCACCGTAGTTGCACAAGGAAACTTCATGATAGCAGCCTGGAGGAGCTGCAGAGGATCCTGGTAGTGAAGCCCGGAAGAACCTAAGGATATTAGGGTTGTGAACTTCCAGAGGTGGAAGGGGAAGTTCTGGTGGATTACTAGTAGGGAGTTGATAGTGTTTGGTTGTCATTAGCGTGCAAGACGCAGTGAGAGGTGAGTGACTGTTGGCATTCTTATGTCAAGGAGTTTTTTATACTGAAGTATCAATGAACATTTATACTGGTATATGTTATTGCATTCAAATGCTGATTTTCTATATATATATGTTATCTTGCTGATGGTGCAACAGTGTATGTAGGCTTGATCAACTTGAGGAGGTTAATAGTATCAGGTGGTGAACCAGGAGATAGGATACCACTTGATAAGCTGATAATAGAGTTCTGATGGTGTTGGAGTGCAACCTGATTGTGATATTATAGAGTATAGGATTCATTATTATTATATGTGTGTATGTATCGTGTATGTGCTTTGTCCAGTAAATGTGTCACAATTTGCTGGTGTTTGCCCTTGTCCTAGTGAGGCTTCCCAGGAGGTAGTAAAGAAGGAGAGAGAAAGAACCAAGAACCACTGCTGTGGACAGGGTAAGAGGTAATACTAGTAAGTCATAGGGGATTGAGGAGATCATATCTCATAAGGAGAGAGTGGGGAGTCACAGCGGCTCGAGTGGGTGTGTGCACGTGACAACGAGGCTAAGTGTTGGAGCCGCATCCCCTAAACGTGTGACGTTGAGCCCCTCTCCAAGAGCCAGAAGCGCCAAGGGTGATCTCCTAGTATAAGCACTCTGCCGAGTTGTGGGTTGGGTTGTCCATAGAGAAGGATCAACGACGACAACACCAACCAACCCACAGTCTATAATAAATTGGGGGCCTGTGTCCGGGAGAGTGAACTGACACACCCACACCCTGTCCAAGAGTGGATTTGTACACCCTTGCTGAAATAGATAAACTGTGTGACCGCAGGTGTATATTCTCTCTCTTGGGAAGACTCACAGGACAAAGATGGATAAGGTGCAAGCGTTTGTGGAGTCAGGCAAGCCTGAGGATTTAGAAGGTTGCACGAGGGATCAATTGAAACAAATAGCAGAAAAATGTGGCATCAGGTTGAAAGCATCTAAAGTAGCTGGGATGAAGGATGAGATCCTGAGGCAGTTGAGAGCCAGAAGTGAAGCGGCAGAACAAGGAGCCCAGAAAGGAGCTGAAAGTGGAAAGGAGGATGATGGGCAGGATGAAGTGAGATCCCAGGGATCGAGTAGGAGCAGCAAGAGTAGCCGCAGTAGTAGGAGTAGCCGAAATAGGAGCTTGGAGAGATTCCAGTTAGAGCTCCAGATCCAACAACAGCGTGAGGAGAGACAGTTCCAGCTGGAAAAGATGAAATTAGAACTCCAGATGAAAAATGAAGCCGAGAAGGAAAAAGAGAAAACCAGGCTGGAAGTAGAAAAAGAGAAAACCAGGTTGGAAGTAGAAAAAGAGAGAGAACCAGTTGGAAGAAAGAAAAAGAGAAAACCAGAGTAAGAGAACTGGAGTTGGAACAGGAGAAAGAAAAAGAGAAAGCAAGACTAGAGGTGGAGAAAGAAAAAGAGAAAACCAGAGTAAGGGAACTGGAGTTGGAACAAGAAAAAGAAAAAGCCCAGGTCGAAAAAGAAAAAGAGAGAACAAAACAAATGCAGATAGAAGCGAATAGAACCTTGGCTGAGCAAAGGATTGAACATGGGTTGCCAGAGAGCACCACCCAGGTATCACACCCACCAGATGTTAGGGTTAGGGAGAAGGACATTCCCTTGTTTGTTCCCGAAGAGGCAGAGAGCTTTTTCGAGCACTTTGAAAAAGTAGCCAGCATCAAGGAGTGGCCACAGGAGGAATGGGCCCAGCTGGTCCAGTTAAGATTGACCGGTGCAGCCAGGGAGGCATACACCCAATTGTCACTGGAAGAGTGCCAGGATTACGCCACAGTAAAGAGCAGCATATTGCGCTCGTTTCAGTTAACCCCAGAAGCTTATAGGAAGCGCTTCAGAGAAATGATCAAAGTTGGAGCATGTACGTTTGCTGAGACAGCAAGAGATCTGGAAAGACGATTCCAGAAGTGGATTGAGGCTGCTGGAGTTGGATCTTATGCTGACCTGAAGCAACTGATGGTCATGGAGAAGTTCTTGGAGATGATGCATCCCGAAACAAAGTTCAAGATCCAAGAAGCAGGGATAAAGGAGGTGAAAGATGCCGCAGATAGGGCGGATATGATTACTGAAGCGTACAAGAGCTTAAGGGAGAACAGAGTGAGAAGCGAGGCGAGACGCAGCAATAGCAGACCCAGTGGAGTCTGGGGAGGAAGAAGTTTTGGGGGGCAGACAAGCAGACCAGCTAGTTTTAAGCCCCAGGAAGGAAAGTTGCCGAGTCCGCCTGCTGGAGGTAAGCAGGAAAATAAAAGTGTGCAGAGGAGACAAGAGTCCAATGAAGCTCCACAGAGTATGAGTAGTACATCTGGCCCGAGGAACTCCAATACGAGTGGGCAGAGTCAGAGCTACTCGGGGGCGTATAGGAGAGATTTCTCCCAAATGAGATGCTACAAGTGCAACAGATCAGGTCACATGATGCGAGATTGTCGGCAGGGCAAGAGAGTCGTGACCCTGACGACATGTGATCCCCGGAAGAAGTACATTGATGTACAACAAGACAAACCACAGAAGGTAGATTTGATGAACGAGCGGTATAGGCCGTTCATTAGTAAAGGTTGGGTCGGCATAGAAGGTCAACCCGAGGTGGAGGTTAGTATCCTCAGGGATACTGGAGCCAATCAGAGCTTGATTCTGAGAGGCCTAATAAGAAATGATCGACTGTTAGCTGGCAGTAGGAGGATAAAGGTTCATGGGTTGTTGTCTAAGAGTGACATGCCCGTATGTGCTGTCCAGTTGAAGTCAGATTATTTGTCGGCGGAGGTGATGTTGGGAGTGTGCCCCAACATACCTGTTCCAGGAGTCCAAGTGATCCTGGGGAACGACTTGTGTGGGTCCAAGGTGCTGCCAGAGCTGATAGTAAAAGCTGTGCCGGAGGTGAACCAGAAGGACCGCGGTACAAGTGGAACGCCGGACAAGACAGATCTAGCCAGCATCCTTGAAGATGAGGCAGAGGACAGTCAAGTCATCGTATACCCGGCCTGTGTAGTGACAGAGTCGGACGTAGCCGCCGAGGAAGACATTGGAGATGATATGGCAGTGTCGACTCCACCAAGGGAGGAGGTCAACATGGACATGTCTGGGCTGTTCGACGAAGATCGAGCTCAGAAGAATGAGGATTCGAGGAGACAGGAAGTGAAAATGACCCTACCTGAAAAGTTCAGCGTGAACCGAGCGGACCTGATTAGGGCTCAGAAAGAGGAGTTTATAGATCTAATCAGGGAGGCAAAAGGGGGAAATTCATGTCCGGAGTCCCCCGTGTATTACTACTTGGACGATGATGTACTAATGAGGAAATGGCGACCGGACAAAGCCGGCGCAGATAAGGTATGGTTGGAGAAGCACCAAGTGTTAGTGCCGAAGGAGTTTAGGGCGGCTGTGTTAGAACTAGCCCACTCCGTAGATATGGCAGGGCACTTGGGGGTGAAGAAGACCTTAAATAAGGTGCAGGAGCACTTCTACTGGCCGAACGTATGGAAGGAGGTAAAGAAATATTGTAGGACATGTTTGGCGTGCCAACGTGCAGGTAAGCCGGCTCCGGCTATACCAAAGGCACCCTTAAAGCCCATACCGGCATTTGGCGAGCCTTTTGAGAGAGTCTTGATAGACTGTGTAGGTCCGTTGCCGAGGACCAGAAAAGGCCACGAGTACTTACTGACCATAATGTGCACGGCCACCCGTTTCCCTGAAGCAATCCCTCTGAGAAGAGTGACGTCGAGAGCCGTTCTGGATAGACTACAGAACTACATTGCGTGGGTAGGAATGCCCAAGGTTATCCAGACGGACCAGGGGAGTGTCTTCCAGTCGAAGTTGTTTAGGGAAACTGTGAAAGGATGGAGAGTAGAGCAAGTGCGCTCGTCACCGTATCACCCTCAGTCGCAGGGAGCATTGGAGCGTTTCCATGGAACGCTAAAGAGCTTGTTGAGGATATACTGCGCTGAGGAAGGGAGTAGTTGGGACGAGGCATTACCATCCGTGTTGTTCGCCATCAGGGATGCGGTAGTAGAATCACTCGGATTCACCCCATTTCAACTGGTGTACGGACACTCCGTGAGGAGCCCAGTGGGCGCGCTGAAGGAGCAGCTCACCGTGGATAGGCCTAAGGTGGATGTGGGAAAATATGTGAAGACTTTTAGAGAGCGACTCTCTAGGGCCAGAGATTTGGCCAAGGAAAATTTGAGGACATCCCAGGCAGAGATGGTAAGGTACCACGACAGGAAGGCGAAGGGCAGGAAATTTCAAGAAGGAGATCAGGTGTTAGTCTTGCTACCGGTAAAAGGAAGTATATACGAGTCGAGATTTTGTGGACCATATACCATCCAGAAGGCATTAGGGGATGTGAATTATGTAATCCACATGCCAGATCGTCCGAGGAAGTCACAGGTTTGCCACGTGAACATGATAAAGAGGTACTATGACAGAGATAAGCCTCTAGGCGATGAAGAACCGATGGAAACCCCATTGCAGGCGACGGTGCTGTGTGGAGGAGACGGCAAAGGAATAGAAGAGGAGAACTGTAAGTTAGAGAGGGCCGATGGCGCGAAGATATCAAATACAGAAAGCCTGGCCAAGATAGGCGAGCGTCTGGGTCATTTGGAGGATGACCAACGCCAGGAGCTAGTGGAGATCCTACGGAGGAATAAGTCGTTATTCACGGACGTGCCTAGAAGACACCGCGGAACGGTGCACGAAGTGAATGTGGGGAGTGCTGAGCCCATCAAGCAGCACCCTTACAGAGTTAACCCGGAGAAAGCAGCGGCAATGAGAGCAGAAGTAAAGTATCTGCTAGATAACGACTTGGCAGAGGTTAGCGACAGTGACTGGAGTTCGCCGTGCCTCCTCGTGAAGAAGAGTGACGGCACGTACCGGTTCTGTACCGATTATAGGAAAGTGAATGCACTCACGGTCGCTGACTCGTTTCCGATACCGCGCATTGACGATTGCATAGATCGGATTGGGAGTGCACGGTATGTCTCGAAGATAGACCTGTTGAAGGGATACTACCAGATTCCCCTGTCTGAGGAGGCCAAGAGGATCTCAGCGTTCGTGACTCCCGACGGCTTGTACCAATATAAAGTGGTGCCGTTCGGAATGAAGAATAGTGGTAGTTGTTTTCAACGAGTAATGAATCAGGTATTACAAGGCGCGACCGGATGTGCAGTGTACATCGATGATATTGTGGTGTTCGCTGATTCCTGGAAGGATCACGTGGATCGACTTTTAGATTTGTTCGATCGTTTGGAGAAGGCCAACATGACGATCAACTTGGCAAAAAGCGAGTTCGGGAGAGCCCGCCTGGAGTACCTTGGATATATAGTAGGGCAAGGCGAGGTTGCTCCGGTAAGAACAAAGGTGGAGGCCATTGACAACTTCCCGGTGCCCAGGAGTAAGAAAGAATTGTTGAGATACCTCGGTATGATTGGATATTACCGGAAGTTCTGTGAAAATTTCTCCACCATAGCCGCTCCTATGACGAGTTTGCTATCAAAGAGCAAGAAGTGGGAGTGGAATGGAACAGCACAAGAAGCGTTTGAGAAGACCAAAAGACTGTTGACTGGGGCACCTGTACTAGTGTCGCCAGATTTTGAAGCGCCATTTACGTTATTTGTAGATGCCAGTGATATAGGGGCCGGAGCTGTACTGACGCAGCAGAATGATGGAATTTACCGCCCCGTGTCCTTCTTCTCGAAGAAGTTCGTTAAGCACCAGAGGTCGTACAGTACAGTCGAGAAAGAGACTTTGGCCCTGGTGATGGCATTGAAACATTTTGAAGTGTATGTGAGTGGGGGAGGACACCCAGTAACGGTGTATACAGACCATAATCCCCTAGTTTTCCTGAAGAAAATGAAGCATGCAAACCAGAGATTAACCAGATGGTTTTTATCGCTCCAAGAGTATGACCTGGTGATAACGCACATAAGAGGGCGAGACAATGTAGTGGCTGATGCGTTATCTCGAGCCTAGCCACTAGAATAACTCTCAAAATAAGGGGAGGGGAGTGTTATGATCTCAGCCTGCAGGAGAAACGAGTCTCCCTTCTTGAGAGTTATTCAGCAAGCCTGACCTAACTAGAAGGTCTAGCAAGTATTGAGGTGATAACGCATATGTAAAATAGTTGGTTGGATATGTGTAACAGTTTGAGATTATGGGCAATGCAGAAGAAAATAGATAAATGACTGGCTAGGAGATGTGGACATTTTGCTGGAGGCGTGAGGCTCGCTTCTGGAGGACCTTGACCTCACTTGAGTGCCAGACATCGCAGGGGGAAGCCGCGCTCCGTTGAGCTCCCGTCAGAAGGGAACCCCTAGTGATATATCTCTAAGAGAAGAGAAGTGTGCAGACGTGCCAGCTGTGGAATCGAGCTGGGGACGTGTGGTCTCAAGTCGTGGACGATAATTAGTGAATATTAAGCCGCCCGGAGGCATTATTGTGGGCCGTGTGGAGCGCCCTGACCAGACGCCGTCAGAGGGAAAGCGCCCTCGACCAATTAATCTGTGGTAAGCACGATATACGCCAGTTCATAGTGATCACTTGTAGTTGGTCGTGTGCCCAGCGACAGTAGCGATGTTTATTTATAGGTTAGACATGTTTTAATAAGGCAGAAGGCCTGAAATAGGAGAGTGAAGAGGGAGGAGCACGGAGCGACGTCCATCCCCTCTGAGCGCTGGCGGACGACTGAGGGAGCCTGGCTCCGGATGGAGGAAGACCCTCCCAGCGAGTGAGGACCGCCGCCAGGCGAGGTGGAGTATGGACCCGCCCAAAACGGGGGAGTCCACTCTCACTGTATGTAGAGGACAGATAGAGGTTTGAGGCAAGCATATTGTGTGGTTATTTTTGTTTATGTGTTAAAGGGGAACATTTTATTGGAACGTCGATGGGTTGCAGGTTTGTCTTTGGGGAAGAAGTTGCTGAGAACTTCGAAGCCAGCAGATGAAGTAGCTGATGAGACTCCAAGGTAGTGGAGCAGAGGACCTCGAGCTGTGAGGAGAAGCAGCAGTGAAGAGGAGTGTCACGTGCTTCTGTAGAGGTGGTGTAGCAGCCAAGAGAGCTGTGGAAGAACCTAACAGAAGGGTGAAGCACCGTAGTTGCACAAGGAAACTTCATGATAGCAGCCTGGAGGAGCTGCAGAGGATCCTGGTAGTGAAGCCCGGAAGAACCTAAGGATATTAGGGTTGTGAACTTCCAGAGGTGGAAGGGGAAGTTCTGGTGGATTACTAGTAGGGAGTTGATAGTGTTTGGTTGTCATTAGCGTGCAAGACGCAGTGAGAGGTGAGTGACTGTTGGCATTCTTATGTCAAGGAGTTTTTTATACTGAAGTATCAATGAACATTTATACTGGTATATGTTATTGCATTCAAATGCTGATTTTCTATATATATATGTTATCTTGCTGATGGTGCAACAGTGTATGTAGGCTTGATCAACTTGAGGAGGTTAATAGTATCAGGTGGTGAACCAGGAGATAGGATACCACTTGATAAGCTGATAATAGAGTTCTGATGGTGTTGGAGTGCAACCTGATTGTGATATTATAGAGTATAGGATTCATTATTATTATATGTGTGTATGTATCGTGTATGTGCTTTGTCCAGTAAATGTGTCACAATTTGCTGGTGTTTGCCCTTGTCCTAGTGAGGCTTCCCAGGAGGTAGTAAAGAAGGAGAGAGAAAGAACCAAGAACCACTGCTGTGGACAGGGTAAGAGGTAATACTAGTAAGTCATAGGGGATTGAGGAGATCATATCTCATAAGGAGAGAGTGGGGAGTCACAGCGGCTCGAGTGGGTGTGTGCACGTGACAACGAGGCTAAGTGTTGGAGCCGCATCCCCTAAACGTGTGACGTTGAGCCCCTCTCCAAGAGCCAGAAGCGCCAAGGGTGATCTCCTAGTATAAGCACTCTG
The DNA here is from genome assembly GCF_020424385.1 of Procambarus clarkii. Lineage (NCBI taxonomy): Eukaryota > Metazoa > Arthropoda > Malacostraca > Decapoda > Cambaridae > Procambarus > Procambarus clarkii. Next base: position 67,785 of record NW_025568007.1, read on the forward strand.
CCGAGTTGTGGGTTGGGTTGTCCATAGAGAAGGATCAACGACGACAACACCAACCAACCCACAGTCTATTGTTAGCTGCTTTCCAAATTTCTGGCAGTTCCCCTGTTGCCAGTGATTTGTTATACACTATGGAGAGTGGTAGGCACAGTTCTTCTGCTCCTTCCTTTAGTATCCAAGGGGAGATTCCATCCATGCCTATTGCCTTTGTCACATCCAACTCTAGTAAACACTTCCTTACTTCCCCGCTGGTAATCTCAAAGTCTTCCATTGGTTCCTGGTTAGCTATTCCCTCTCTTATCTCTGGAATTTGTCCTTGCTCTAAGGTGAAGACCCCTGGAATTTCTTATTCAGTTCCTCACACACTTCTTTGTCGTTTGTAGTGAATCCTTCTGCCCCTATCCTTAATTTCATAGCCTGCTCCTTTACTGATGTTTTTCTCCTGATGCAGCTGTGCAGCAATTTAGGCAGAGTTTTTGCCTTGCTTGCGATGTCATTTTCGTATTGTCTTTCTGCCTCTCTTCTCAACCTGACATATTCATTTCTGGCACTCTGGTATCTTTCTCTGCTCTCAAGTGTCCTGTTATTCCTATAGTTTCTCCACGCCCTTTTACTTTGCTGCTTAGCTAGCCTACATCTCTGATTAAACCATGGGTTTCTCATCTTCATTTCACTGTTTTCCTTTTGGACTGGGACAAACTTATTTGCTGCGTTCTTGCACTTCTGCATGATGTAGTCCATCATATCTTGGGCCGTCTTTCCCCTGAGCTCTGTTTCCCATGCTATATCTGTTAGGAATTTTCTTATCTCCTCATAGTTTCCCTTTCGGCATGCTAACCTTTTAGTTTCGGTATCCCTCCTCGAGTTCAATAACTCTTCTTCAATCAGGTACTCAAACACCAGTGCACTGTGGTCGCTCATTCCTACTGGGTCCTCAAAACCGATTTATCTTAAGTCGGAGTCGTTCAGAGTGAAGACTAGGTCGAGTCTTGCTAGTTCGTCATTTCCTCACATCCTTGTGGGTTCTCTGACATGCTTGGTTAAAAAGTTTCTAGTCACCACCTCAAATAGTTTGGCTCTCCACGTATCCTCGCCTCCATGCGGTTCCTTGTTCTCCCAGTCGATCCTTCCGTGATTGAAGTCTTCCATGATGAGCAGGAGGGATCTATTTCCACAGGCAGCAGAGGCTGCCCTCTCAATCATAGTGTTAACTGGCATGTTGTTGTTTTCATACTCTTCACTGGGTCTTCTGTCATTTGGTGGAGAGTTGTATATTACTGCTACTACTATTCTTGGTCCTCCCATTGTCATGGTGCCTGCTATGTGGTCTCTGAACCCCTCACAGCCCGGGATAGCCATCTCCTTAAAACTCCATTCCTTTCTCATGAGTAGGGCCACTCTGCCTCCTCCCCTACCTTCCCTCTCTTTCCTTATTACTGTGTACTCCTGGGGAAACACGGCATTCGTTATGATTCCAGAGAGTTTTGTTTCAGTGAGTCCAATTACATCTGGGTTCACTTCTTGTGCTCTTTCTATTAGTTCCCTTGTCTTGCTTGTGATCCCATCTATGTTCGAGGGAGGGAGGGAGGGTTTAGGGGGTGGGGGAGAAAGGGGGGTATGGGGGTGGGTGAGAGGAGGAGGGTAGGAGAGGGGGAGAGTGAGAGGGGAAGCATTGTTGGTGGGATGAGAGGAGGAGGGTAGGGGGGGGGGAGAGTGAGAGGGGGAGGGTTGGGGAAGCATGGGGGGAGGAAAGGCTTTGGGGGATGGGTGAGATGGAGGGGCTTGGGGGGCAGAAAAGGGGAGAGGGCTTGGGGGGTTGGGGGAAAAGGACGGCTGAGGTGGGTAAGGAAGAGAGGAGGGTTTAGGGGAGAGGTGGAGAGGGGAAGACTTAGGTGGGGTGGGGGAGAGTGGGGGGCTTAGGGGGGGGAGAATGGAGGGCATGGGGGTGGGAGAGACGGGAGGGCATGTGGGTGAAGGGAGGGCTTGGGGGAAGGGGGAAAAGGGATGTCCTGGGGAGAGGGGTGAGTGGGAGGAGAGGGGTGAGTGGGAGGAGGTGGGTAGGTGGGGGAGGGTGCCCTAGGTGGTTACTTAGTGGGGGGGGTGACAGGGTATGGGACAGGTAGGGTGTCTGTTGGGTAGAATGTGGGGGTTGTACCCCACTCTCTGTGGCTGTTGCACTGTTTGAGGAGGGTTCTCCACTCCCCTTTGGGATTGTAGGGTTCGGGATTGTGGTTCTCTGATTCCTCTCTCTCTCCCTGTGCTCCTTCCTCGCGTCTGCTGCCTGCTTTCTCTCTTCCCTTGTCATATCCCTCTGTAGGAATACTTTTTTGAACTTCTGTACATTTGCTCGACGGCTCTTCCTTGCTAACAGTTCCTCTTTCATGACTTCACTCATGAATACCACCTTTATCATTCGGTCTCTGTCCTTGTTGTACTTTCCAATCCTGAAAACCTTTTCAATATTTTGGTTAGTTCCCTCCATCCTTACCACTTTAAGGATCTCGGTAACTATGTTTTTGTCCTTGTCTCTCCGCTCCTTTGGGCTGGTTCCTGTTTGCTCTTTAATGCCTTCTACTACTACTACTGCACTTTTTCTCTCCCAGCATCCCAGACACTGGTTTGTGCCTCGGAGAGGCTACGGGATCCAGTAAGTTCAGTAGAACTTCGGTTTCAACCCTTTTAACCCTGTCGTAGCTCAGTCGACTAAGGCAGTGTCTGGGATGCTTCCGGACGCAGGTTCGAATCCTCCACAGCCCTTGTGGATTTTTTTCATTTGATGCATCACGTTAGTGTGATCTCTGTGTGTAATGATGTAAGGGCGAAGATGGAGAACGGCCTATTGACATAGCTCGGGTGCAGGAGGGGGGTTGTTTAAAATCCTGGTTTGTGCCTCGGAGAGGCTACGGATCCAGTAAGTTCAGATCTTCAGTTTCAACCCTTTTAACCCTGTCATAGCTCAGTCGATTAAGGCAGTGTCTGGGATGCTGTGCAGATTCGAATCCTTGTCACCCTTGTGGATTTGTTCATTTGATGCATCACGTTAGTGTGATCTCTGTGTCTAATCAGTTCCTCTTCGGCGGTGGCTCACTGCTCATGTAAAGCAGAATGAAGTAGAGAGATAATAGGCTGCCCTGGGTAGACTGACTGTCTTCGTACCACTGCAGCCCTACGTCGCCTCTGTGGATACAGACACGTCATCAGTAAACTGGTCAGTACTTGGGAAACTAGGACATGCCACTTACAAGCTCTGACATTGACATACAACTCCTCCCACAATAGATGGCGCTGATTTTCTATGTGTCACATCACCAGAGGTCAGCAACAGCGACTCTTCGGGCTGACCAAGGCAGGAATCTAGCGTCTCTTGCAGGTATCATACTGCCACCACCAGATGGCGTCGTCCATTTAGTGGGGGTTTAGTGAGCAGACTCACAGAAGGCATTGACGTCGCTGCTCCATGCTCCGACGATGAAGTCGGGATCGTAACACCTGTACTGCAGAGACAACTTCTGGGGTCCTTCTAAGTATGTCTGCAAATGTGATGTGTGTGTGTGTGTGTGTGTGTGTGTGTGTGTGTGTGTGTGTGTGTGTGTGTGTGTGTGTGTGTGTGTGTGTGTGTGTGTGTGTGTGTGTACTCACCTAGTTGTGCTTGCGGGGGTTGACCTTTAGCTCTTTGGTCCCGCCTCTCAACCGTCAATCAACAGGTGTACAGGTTCCTGAGCCTATTGGGCTCTATTATATCTACACTTGAAACTGTGTATGGAGTCAGCCTCCACCACATCACTTCCTAATGCATTCCATTTGTCAACCACTCTGACACTAAAAAAGTTCCTTCTAACATCTTTGTGGCTCATTTGGGCACTCAGTTTCCACCTGTGTCCCCTAGTGCGTGTGTCCCTTGAGTTAAATAGACTGTCTTTATCAACCCTATCAATTCCCTTGAGAATCTTGAAGGTGCTGATCATGTCCCCCCCTAACTCTTCTGTCTTCCAGCGAAGTGAGGTTTAATTCCCGTAGTCTCTCCTCGTAGGTCATACTTCTCAGCTCGGGTACTAGTCTGGTGGCAAACCTTTGAACCTTTTCCAGTTTAGTCTTATGCTTGACTAGATATGGACTCCATGCTGGGGCTGCATGCTCCAGGATTGGCCTAACATATGTGGTATACAAAGTTCTGAATGATTCCTTACACAAGTTTCTGAATGCCGTTCTTATGTTGGCCAGCCTGGCATATGTCGCTGATGTTATCCTCTTGATATGGGCTGCAGGAGACAGGTCTGGCGTGATATCAACCCCAAGTCTTTTTCTTTCTCTGACTCCTGAAGTATTTCATCTCCCAGATGTTACCTTGTATCTGGCCTCCTGCTCCCTACCACTAACTTCATAACATTACATTTGCTTGGGTTAAACTCTAACAACAATTTGTTTGACCATTCCTTCAGCTTGTCTAGGTCTTCTTGAAGCCTCAAGCAGTCCTCCTCTGTCTTAATCCTTCTCATAATTTTGGCATCGTCCGCAAACATTGAGAGAAATGAATCTATACCCTCCGGGAGATCATTTACATATATCAGAAACAAGACAGAACCGAGTACAGAGCCCTGTGCGACTCCACTGCTGACTTCACGCCAATCTGAGGTCTCACCCCTCACCTTAACTCTCTGCTTCCTATTGCTCAGGTACTCCCTTATCCACTGGAGCACCTTACCAGCTACACCTGCCTGTCTCTCCAGCTTATGTACCACCCTCTTATGCAGTACTGTGTCAAAGGCTTTCCGACAGTCCAAGAAAATGCAGTCCGCCCAATCTTCTCTTTCTTGCTTAATCTTTGTCACCTGGTCGTAGAATTCTATTAAGCCAGTCAGGCAAGATTTACCCTCCCTGAATCCATGTTGGCGATTTTTCACGAAGTCCCTTCTCTCCAGATGTGATTCCAGTTTTTTCTCACGATCTTCTCCATCACCTTGCATGGTATACAAGTCAAGGACACTGGCCTGTAGTTCAGTGCCTTTTGCCTGTCGCCCTTTTTGTATATTGGGACCACATTCGCCGTCTTCCATATTTTTTCTGGTAGGTCTCCCGTCTCCAGTGACTTACTATACACTATGGAGAGTGGCAAGTAAAGTGCCTCTGCACACTCTTTCAGTACCCATGGCGAGATCCCATCTGGACCAACAGCCTTTCTAACATCCAGATCCAGCAGGTGTCTCTTGACCTCCTCTCTCGTAACTTCGAACCCTTCCAAGGCCGCCTGGTTTACTTCCCTTTCTCCTAGCACAGTGACCTCACCTTGTTCTGTTGTAAAGACCTCCTGGAACCTCTTGTTGAGTTCTTCACACACCTTTTTGTCATTCTCTGTATACCTGTCCTCGCCTGTTCTATGTTTCACTACCAGTTCTTTCACTTTTGTTTTCCTTCTGATGTGACTGTGGAGTAGCTTTCTCTGCTTTCTGGTGTTCTATTATTCCGGAAGTTCCTCCACGCTCTTTTGTTCAGTTTCTTTGCTTCCATACATGCCCTATTATACCATGGATTCTTCTTTTGCTTTTCGGATTTTTCCGTTTGGGCCGGGATGTATCTACTTACTGCCTCCTGACACTTTTGGGTGACATAGTCCATCATCTCTTGTACAGACTTAGCTCTGAGGTCTGTGTCCCAAGGTATTTTTCTTAGGAAGCTTCTCATCTCCTCATAATTTCCCTTTCGGTATGCCAGCCTTTTGTTTCCTAGTTCTTTTTGGGGGGAGATGATTCCTAGCTCTACCAGGTACTCAAAGTTCAATACACTGTGATCACTCATTCCCAAGGGTGCTTCCATGTTGACTTCCCTTGTATCCCACTCATTTAGGGTAAATATCAAATCAAGCATTGCTGGTTCATCTTCTCCTCTCATTCTTATTGGTTCCTTGATGTGCTGGCTTAGAAAGCTCTTGTTGCCACGTCCAGCAGCTTAGCTCTCCATGTTTCTGGTCCCCCATGCGGGTCTCTGTTCTCCCAATCTATCTTCCCATGGTTGAAGTCTCCCATGTTTAGTAATCCAGATCCATTCCTGCTAGCAACAGAAGCTGCTCTCTCTATTATGTTAATGGTGGCCATGTTGCTTATATCATATTCCTGTCTGGGTCTTCTGTCATTTGGTGGTGGATTATATATGACTACGATTATAATTTTTTTCCCTCCATTTGCCCTCCAGTTGCTATTGTACCTGTTAATATAGTCATTGAAACACTCACATCCCTGAACAGCCATCTCCTCAAAATCCCAGCCTTTTCTAACCAGCGGGGCTACACCACTACCACCTCTTCCATCTCTCTCTTTCCTCATAATATAATAGTCCTGTGGGAACACTGCATTTGTTATGGTTTTTCGTTAGCTTTGTTTCTGTGAGAGCTAATATATCTGGGTCTTCCTCTAGTGCCCATTCTCCAAGTTCATTTGCTTTATTTGTTATTCCATCTATGTTAGTGTACATTGCCTTGAGGGTCACTTTCGTCTGTCCTTTCTCAAATCTCCTTGGTTAGTGTTCTGCTGGTGGGGGAAGCTGTTCCATGGTTGTGAGGATTTGTAAGGTGGGTAACAGGGTTGCAGAGGATACTGGGATGAGGGGTGGGGGGTCAAGTGCAGGGGAAGGGAAAGGAAGGGTATGGGGTGAAAGGGGAGGGAAGACAGGAAGGAAAGAAGGGAGAGGGGGGTCTCGGCAGGAGGAGTGAAGGGCTAGAAGGGTAGGGATTGGGTGTGGGGGGAGGGAGATTTGGCTGGGTTCGTAAAACTTATTACATTTTCAAAGACTTTAGTTTACAAACACACAACTGAAACTGAATTGAGCTTACACATCTTCGATTTTATATCTACATTTGGGTGAGGCGGATGAGGTGAAAACAAACTTTCAACAATGGGTATTGAATGGGTATTAAATTCAAACACAAGACAGAACACGAAACAATGGGTATTGAATGGAAGTATTTGTAGAAAGCCTATTGGTCCATATTTCTTGATGCTTCTATATTGGAGCGGAGTCAAGAAATATGGACCAATAGTCTTTCTACAATTACTTCCATTCAATACCCATTGTTTTGTGTTCTGTCTTGTGTTTGAATTTAATACCCATTCAATACCCATTGTTGAAAGTTTGTTTTCACTTCATCCACCTCACCCAAATGTAGATATAAAATCGATGATGTGTAAGCTCTATTCAGTTTCAGTTGTGTGTTTGTAAACTAAAGTCTTTGAAAATATAATAAGTTTGACGAAACGCGCTCAAGTGTCGCGTCAGACTAGAAATAAAAATGAATTTTGGAGAATTGATCTTTGAATTACCATCAACAGTGAAAAGAAACGTAAGAAAGATCGAGAAAATTCGTGTTAGAATTATTAATCTTACTTTATCGGTCATATTTAATAATATATATATATATATATATATATATATATATATATATATATATATATATATATATATATGTCGTACCTAGTAGCCAGAACGCACTTCTCAGCCTACTATGCAAGGCCCGATTTGTTTTACTGAATTAATATATTTTCTCTAATTTTTTTCTTATGAAATGATAAAGCTACCCATTTCATTATGTAAGAGGTCAATTTTTTTTTATTGGAGTTAAAATTAACGTAGATATAGGACCGAACCTAACCAACCCTACCTAACCTAACCTAATCTATCTTTATAGGTTAGGTTAGGTTAGGTAGCCTAAAAAGTTAGGTTACGTTAGGTTAGGTAGGTTAGGTTGTTGAAAAAACATTAATTCATGAAAACTTGGCTTATTAGGCAAATCGGGCCTTGCATAGTAGGCTGAGAAGTGCGTTCTGGCTACTAGGTACGACATATATATATATATATATATATATATATATATATATATATATATATATATATATATATATATATATATATATATATATATATATATATATGTCGTACCTAGTAGCCAGAACTCACTTCTCAGCCTACTATGCAAGGCCCAATTTGCCTAATAAGCCAAGTTTTCATGAATTAATTGCATTTCGACTACCAAACCTACCTAACCTAACCTAACCTAACTTTTTCGGCTACCTAACCTAATCTAACCTAGAAAGATAAGTTAGGTTAGGTTAGGTAGGGTTGGTTAGGTTTGGTCATATATCTACGTTAATTTTAACTCCAATAAAAAAAAATGACCTCATACATAATGAAATGGGTAGCTTTATCATTTCATAAGAAAAAAATTAGAGAAAATATATTAATTCAGGAAAACTTGGCTTATGGGCAAATCTGGCCTTGCATAGTAGGCTAAGAAGTGCGTTCTGGCTACTAGGTACGACATATATATATATATATATATATATATATATACTATATATATATATATATATATATGTATATATATATATATGTATATATATGTATATATATATATATGTATATATATATATATATATATATATATATATATATATATATATATATATATAATGTCGTACCTAGTAGCCAGAACGCACTTCTCAGCCTACTATGCAAGGCCCGATTTGCCTAATAAGCCAAGTTTTCATGAATTAATTTTTTTTCGACTACCTAACCTAACCTAACTTAACTTTTTCGGCTACCTAACCTAACCTAACTTATAAAGATTGGTTAGGTTAGGTTAGGTAGGGTTGGTTAGGTTCGGTCATATAACTACCTTAATTTTTAACTCCAAAAAAATGCTAATTTTAATATCTGAGTGTTATAGAAAGGATTTTAGTTGACACATGTGTTCCCTGAGATTATTTGAAAATGTTGAAAAATCGTTGCATAATACGTTGTGTATTTTTTTCTCCTTTTCTGTTTAGGGTGTGATGGTGAAACTTGGACCAGTTGCAGCCCTTTCTATAACCATTTCATAAATAAATTTATAAGCAAATTGAACAACTTTTAATTTATAAAGATTATGCCCCCTTAAAGCTAATTTAAAAATCCATTAAACTACAAGATGAATTTTATAACTACTAAAACAAACCATTCTATTAAACTTACGTGAAGTGATCAGAAGTGAGACTTGATATCTAACAAATAGATACTAAACACTATAACAAATATTTATATAATGACTACAAATCTACAAAAAATGTATGTAAAATACAAACAGAATAAACGACAATTATAAAGTACTAACCAAAATCTTATAAAAAACTCAAATATTAAATACAATTAAATACCAAAAAATGTATTATATATCCTAAATAAAAGATTATATTAATGTACAATGTCAAAGACTTGAAATAAGTAAGAAAGGGTAAAGACTTTCTTACTTATTTCAAGTCTTGACATATTTAGGATATATAATACATTTTTTGGTATTTAATTTTATTTAATATTTGAGTTTTTTTATAAGATTTTGGTTAGTACTTTAAAATTGTCGTTTATTCTGTTTGTATTTTACATACATTTTTTGTAGATTTGTAGTCATTATATAAATATTTGTTATAGTGTTTAGTATCTATGTGTTAGGTATCAAGTTTCACTTCTGATCACTTCACGTAAGTTTAATAGAATGGTTTGTTTTAGTAGTTATAAAATTCATCTTGTAGTTTAATGGATTTTTAAATTAGCTTTAATATATGTGACAGATAATAAGTTTTATTTGTATTGATCACTTTAAGTGTTTTGTTTTTAAGCATTTCCTTTCTTTGATAGGCAATATATTCAGTATGAGTTCTTTGTTTACCAGGTATTTGATTGTGATTTCTGTTTTTTCTTTTAGATCTGATGATGAATACGAGAAGTATTCGAAACGTTATGCATTTTAAAGTAAAGAATCTGAAACAAGATGTTCAGTATATCCCTGGTTTTCCTATTCATCTTAAAATTAAGATTCCCGAAGGGAACATCGATCATAAATATATATATATATATATATATATGTCGTACCTAGTAGCCAGAACGCACTTCTCAGCCTACTATGCAAGGCCCGATTTGCCTAATAAGCCAAGTTTTCCTGAATTAATATATTTCTCTAATTTTTTCTTATGAAATGATAAAGCTACCCATTTCAATATGTAGAGGTAATTTTTTTTATTGGAGTTAAAATTAACGTAGATATATGACCGAACCTAACCAACCCTACCTAACCTAACCTAACCTATCTTTATAGGTTAGGTTAGGTTAGGTAGCCGAAAAAGTTAGGTTAGGTTAGGTAGGTTAGGTAGTCGAAAAACAATTAATTCATGAAAACTTGGCTTATTAGGCAAATCGGGCCTTGCATAGTAGGCTGAGAAGTGCATTCTGGCTATTAGGAACGACATATATATATATATATATATATATGTCGTACCTAATAGCCAGAACGCACTTCTCTGCCTACTATGCAAGGCCCGATTTGCCTAATAAGCCAAGTTTTCATGAATTAATTGTTTTTCGACTACCTAACCTACCTAACCAAACCTAACCTAACCTTTTCGGCTACCTAACCTTATCTAACCTAAAAAGATAGGTTAGGTTAGGTTAGGTAGGGTTGGTTAGGTTTGGTCATATATCTACGTTAATTTTAACTCCAATAAAAAAATATTGACCTCATACATAATGAAATGGGTAGCTTTATCATTTCATAAGAAAACAAATTCAGAAAATATAAAAATTCAGGAAAACTTGGCTTATTAGGCAAATCGGGCCTTGCATAGTAGGCCGAGAAGTGCGTTCTGGCTACTAGGTACGACATATATATATATATATATATATATATATAATATATATATATATATATATATATATATATATATATATGTCGTACCTAATAGCCAGAACGCACTTCTCAGCCTACTATTCAAGGCCTGATTTGCCTAATAAGCCAAGTTTTCATGAATTAATGTTTTTTCGTCTACCTAACCTACCTAACCTAACCTAACCTAGCTTTTTTTGGCTACCTAACCTAACCTTACCTATAAATATAGGTTAGGTTAGGTTAGGTAGGGTTGGTTAGGTTCGGTCATATATCTACGTTAATTTTAACTCCAATAAAAAAAAATTGACCTTATACATAGAGAAAAGGGTTGGTTTATCATTTCATAAGAAAAAAATTATAGTAAATATATTAATTCAGGAAAACTTGGCTTATTAGGCAAATCGGGCCTTGAATAGTAGGCTGAGAAGTGAGTTCTGGCTACTAGGTACGACATATATATATATATATATATATATATATATATATATATATATATATATATATATATATATATATATATATACATATATATATGTTCCTTTCGGGAATCTTAATTTCAAAATGAATTGAAAAACTATTGATATAACAAACATCTTGTAAAAATTCTTTTTTACTTTATGTGAATTTGTTCATTTGATATATCACGCTATTGAGTTTTCTGTGCGCATTGAAGTATAGGCAAAGAGGTAGCACATCTAGTTAACAGAGCTCGGGTGCAAGGGTAAATTATTAGAAACCCTGTTTTGTGATCCTCGAGAGGGCTTGCATTATAAAGTGTACAACTGAACAGTTGAAACGTTGTTATTTAGCAGAGTCCGCAGTTTCCTGATATATATGGATTCCATTATTCTCAAATTCGACTTACCATTCATGCAAGTGTCTAAAATGTTTAATTATCAAACATATATTTGATTTGACAAAAATGGATTAAAAGTCAGTATGCACTGTAGGTGGATTTTTTTGTTGGTTAATGAGGCATGTAAGTGATAAGACGTAAGGGTGGATATAATGAACTGCCTGAGCAGTGTTACAAGTTGTTACGAGAATTGTATGTTAAAATATATGTATGTTGATTTAGTTTTGGTTTGGAGATTTCAACCGGGCATTGTCTCATAATCATTGTGTTTGAGACTTGGAGATATTTATCTTAAACGTGTGATATGCTTGTCAGTTCAGTTACTGTGTTGTCTCCTCTATCTAATATGAATGGGTACAAGTGGTTAATTAAACCGGGTATGAAAATGGGTAATAATTAGGGTATTTATCAGACATTAGGTAAGATATCAAGGTAAGACATTGGTAAATACCATCAAGAATATAGTGCTATTTCTTTGCTTCTTATGTATAGGCTTTTTGTAGTTTATTTCATTTGCATAGTGGTCATTAATGATTGGGTCAACATGGGTGGAAATATATAGGATATCCTGTATGTCCTCCAAAAAAAGCCTTCTACAATTTCATTCATATGTTCAATATGTGGTCTTTAAATTAGAAATTATCTTTGAAAATGGGAATTAATATTAAATCATTGAAAAAGAGATTAAATATGCATCAAAGGAAACGGACTTATTGAGGAAGATGTAGGATGGCTAGCTGATGATGTCATTGTACATTGGGGATGACTGTTCACACATCACCGAGGCAAGGACTCCCAGTTCAACCTTGACGAAGAACGGATGTATGGACACCTCTTCCGCCAGGGGGCCGCCGGATCAAGTTCTGTTTTCGCGTCTTGGATTTACTACTGCCGTTTGGCATTCTTCTTCTTCAACGGTCCGGTTGTACGACGCCTGGGGCACATATTGCCATGGGTCACGGGATTGTTGATAGATTTTTTTTTACGTGTTCCGGATGGTTCTCCTGGCTGAGTGATGGTGTCCGGCGCCGGCTTGGCCGAGAGGTGCCAGGGGTTGGTGGGTCTTGGTGGGCTCCTGGTGCCCTCAGTCGTGGTGGGCGGCTGGCTTCTGCTCTGCTGGAGGACACTGGATGTCTTTTGCGCTTTAGTTGGAAGCCGAGTTTTGGGTTTGTTACCAGTGTTCTCTGTGTAGGGTGGGGCCGGTGCTAATCACTCTGACGGACTCCTGGGGCTCCACAATCATCTACCCATTTGCGTGTCTTTGCTGCGAGGCACATTAGTTTCCAGTGATTGGCATCTCTGGTCTCGCGAGTGATGCCAATCACTCGCAGAAAGGCGAAACTTGTTGTTTCACCTTTCCGGGCTTCGCGATTAACCCTTAACGGGTACGCTTGGGCGCATCCGATCCCACGATCGTCGTCGCCCCTAAATCAACAACAAAAACAACAATGCAGAGGCAAGAAAATAAAGGGATGAAGGAAGAGAGCTGTTTAATCTCCCTTTGGAATAAAATGTACATGACAGCTGGGAGCGGTCGATAACATGTGATGCTCTGCCTGGACTACAGTAGCCATGTGATGCTCCGCCTGGACTACAGTAGCCATGTGATGCCCTGCCTGGACTACAGTAGCCATGTGATGCCCTGCCTGGACTACAGTAGCCATGTGATGCCCTGCCTGGACTACAGTAGCCATGTGATGCTCCGCCTGGACTACAGTAGCCATGTGATGCTCCGCCTGGACTACAGTAGCCATGTGATGCCCTGCCTGGACTACAGTAGCCATGTGATGCCCTGCCTGGACTACAGTAGCCATGTGATGCTCCGCCTGGACTACAGTAGCCATGTGATGCCCCGCCTGGACTACAGTAGCCATGTGATGCCCTGCCTGGACTACAGTAGCCATGTGATGCTCCGCCTGGACTACAGTAGCCATGTGATGCCCTGCCTGGACTACAGTAGCCATGTGATGCTCCGCCTGGACTACAGTAGCCATGTGATGCTCCACCTGGACTACAGTAGCCATGTGATGCCCGCCTGGACTACAGTAGCCATGTGATGCTCCGCCTGGACTACAGTAGCCATGTGATGCCCTGCCTGGACTACAGTAGCCATGTGATGCCATGCCTGGACTACAGCAGCCATGTGATGCTCCACCTGGACTACAGTAGCCATGTGATGCCCGCCTGGACTACAGTAGCCATGTGATGCCATGTGATGCCTGGACTACAGTAGCCATGTGATGCCCCGCCTGGACTACAGTAGCCATGTGATGCCCCGCCTGGACTACAGTAGCCATGTGATGCTCCGCCTGGACTACAGTAGCCATGTGATGCTCCGCCTGGACTACAGTAGCCATGTGATGCTCCGCCTGGACTACAGTAGCCATGTGATGCTCCGCCTGGACTACAGTAGCCATGTGATGCTCCGCCTGGACTACAGTAGCCATGTGATGCTCCGCCTGGACTACAGTAGCCATGTGATGCTCCGCCTGGACTACAGTAGCCATGTGATGCCCTGCCTGGACTACAGTAGCCATGTGATGCCCTGCCTGGACTACAGTAGCCATGTGATGCCCCGCCTGGACTACAGTAGCCATGTGATGCCCTGCCTGGACTACAGTAGCCATGTGATGCCCTGCCTGGACTACAGTAGCCATGTGATGCTCCGCCTGGACTACAGTAGCCATGTGATGCTCCGCCTGGACTACAGTAGCCATGTGATGCCATGCCTGGACTACAGTAGCCATGTGATGCCCTGCCTGGACTACAGTAGCCATGTGATGCTCTGCCTGGACTACAGTAGCCATGTGATGCTCCGCCTGGACTACAGTAGCCATGTGATGCCCTGCCTGGACTACAGTAGCCATGTGATGCCCTGCCTGGACTACAGTAGCCATGTGATGCTCCGCCTGGACTACTACAGTAGCCATGTGATGCCCTACCTGGACTACAGTAGCCATGTGATGCTCCGCCTGGACTACAGTAGCCATGTGATGCTCCGCCTGGACTACAGTAGCCATGTGATGCCCGCCTGGACTACAGTAGCCATGTGAGGCTCTGCCTGGACTCCAGTAGCCATGTGATGCTCGCGCCTGGACTACAGTAGCCATGTGATGCTCCGCCTGGACTACAGTAGCCATGTGATGCCCCGCCTGGACTACAGTAGCCATGTGATGCCCCGCCTGGACTACAGTAGCCATGTGATGCCCCGCCTGGACTACAGTAGCCATGTGATGCCCTGCCTGGACTACAGTAGCCATGTGATGCTCCGCCTGGACTACAGTAGCCATGTGATGCCCCGCCTGGACTACAGTAGCCATGTGATGCCCTGCCTGGACTACAGTAGCCATGTGATGCCCCGCCTGGACTACAGTAGCCATGTGATGCCCCGCCTGGACTACAGTAGCCATGTGATGCCCGCCTGGACTACAGTAGCCATGTGATGGCCTGGACTACAGTAGCCATGTGATGCTCCGCCTGGACTACAGTAGCCATGTGATGCCCCGCCTGGACTACAGTAGCCATGTGATGCCCTGCCTGGACTACAGTAGCCATGTGATGCCCCGCCTGGACTACAGTAGCCATGTGATGCCATGTGATGCTCCGCCTGGACTACAGTAGCCATGTGATGCCCCGCCTGGACTACAGTAGCCATGTGATGCCCCGCCTGGACTACAGTAGCCATGTGATGCCCCGCCTGGACTACAGTAGCCATGTGATGCTCCGCCTGGACTACAGTAGCCATGTGATGCTCAGTGCCTGGACTACAGTAGCCATGTGATGCCCCGCCTGGACTACAGTAGCCATGTGATGCTCCGCCTGGACTACAGTAGCCATGTGATGCCCCGCCTGGACTACAGTAGCCATGTGATGCTCCGCCTGGACTACAGTAGCCATGTGATGCCTGGACTACAGTAGCCTGGACTACAGTAGCCATGTGATGCCCTGCCTGGACTACAGTAGCCATGTGATGCATGTGATGCCTGGACTACAGTAGCCATGTGATGCTCTGCCTGGACTACAGTAGCCATGTGATGCTCCGCCTGGACTACAGTAGCCATGTGATGCTCCGCCTGGACTACAGTAGCCATGTGATGCCCTGCCTGGACTACAGTAGCCATGTGATGCCCCGCCTGGACTACAGTAGCCATGTGATGCCCCGCCTGGACTACAGTAGCCATGTGATGCCCCGCCTGGACTACAGTAGCCATGTGATGCCCTGCCTGGACTACAGTAGCCATGTGATGCCCCGCCTGGACTACAGTAGCCATGTGATGCCCCGCCTGGACTACAGTAGCCATGTGATGCCCCGCCTGGACTACAGTAGCCATGTGATGCCCCGCCTGGACTACAGTAGCCATGTGATGCTCTGCCCTACAGACTACAGTAGCCATGTGATGCCCCGCCTGGACTACAGTAGCCATGTGATGCCCCGCCTGGACTACAGTAGCCATGTGATGCTCCGCCTGGACTACAGTAGCCATGTGATGCTCCGCCTGGACTACAGTAGCCATGTGATGCCCCGCCTGGACTACAGTAGCCATGTGATGCCCCGCCTGGACTACAGTAGCCATGTGATGCCCCGCCTGGACTACAGTAGCCATGTGATGCCCCGCCTGGACTACAGTAGCCATGTGATGCTCCGCCTGGACTACAGTAGCCATGTGATGCCCCGCCTGGACTACAGTAGCCATGTGATGCCCCGCCTGGACTACAGTAGCCATGTGATGCCCCGCCTGGACTACAGTAGCCATGTGATGCCCCGCCTGGACTACAGTAGCCATGTGATGCTCCGCCTGGACTACAGTAGCCATGTGATGCTCTGCCTGGACTACAGTAGCCATGTGATGCTCTGCCTGGACTACAGTAGCCATGTGATGCTCCGCCTGGACTACAGTAGCCATGTGATGCCCCGCCTGGACTACAGTAGCCATGTGATGCCCCGCCTGGACTACAGTAGCCATGTGATGCCCCGCCTGGACTACAGTAGCCATGTGATGCCCTGCCTGGAATACAGTAGCCATGTGATGCTCCGCCTGTACTACAGTAGCCATGTGATGCCCCGCCTGGACTACAGTAGCCAAAATGGACTTCAGGAAGTCTATTAGGATCCATAACAAGCCCCCGGCTTCCTGTCTTAGTCCTGACCTTAAATTGTTGACTCAGGTCATATATAACTTGGAAACTTTGACTGTTTCTGACTGGTCTGACGCATAAAGTGGCCACTTGGTTGTTGGTCTTTGCTTAAGGTGGTCGAAGATTGGACGAGCATTTAATGTAACTGTAAACTGGCTGTCAAGATGATTTCTGGCTGCATTGCTTTATTTCTTTATATTTTTGCAGTAATGGGCTCTTGTCATGAAGTTTGTCGTTAGGTTGTTAATGGTAATGTGTTTAATTGGTTAACATCATTATCTCCTGCACCGTTACCAGTGACCACTGTTATCCTGCAGGCCCTGGTGGCGGGAGTCGTTAGTGGTGACCAGGTGCTGGTGTTGGCCGCCCTCGCCCTGGGTGCTGACACCTCCGTCACGGTGGAGGGCCGTATTACCCAAGAGCCACTCTGCATGTTGAGCGTGGCTGCTGGGAGGGGTCACACTCACCTGGTGCCTCACCTGCTGGCGGCGGGACTCCCCGTGGAGGGTTCAGGGGAGTCCTCCCTCACACCTTTACACTGGGCGGCTGGCAGCGGTCATGACCAGGTGGTGAGGCAGCTGCTCAGCGCCCAGGCTCACCTGCAGGCCAGGGGTCTTGATGGTGAGAACCACAACACATGCTGCAGTATGTTGTATTATGAAGAGTTTAAGCATGTTTGTGTATGTTGTATGTAAGCCTCAACATAACCGGTGTTACAGGTGTGACCGCACTACATGTGGCAGCGCAGCATGGTCATGAGTCGTGTGTGGTGACGCTACTTGGTGCCGGCGCTGACCCTGACTCTCGGGAGGATTATGGTCGGTCACCACTGCACTATGCTGCCGTAGGAAACCACACAGATGTTGTGCAGGTGTTGCTGACAGCTGCCGGATGTGACCGTCACGCTGTAGACAAGTACGGGGAGACAGCACTACACGGGGCAGCGAGGGGCGGAGGTCTGGAGGCAACACAGTGCTTGGTTGTGGCCGGCCTCGACCCTCGCGCCAGGAACATGGCGGGAGACACACCTCTGGACTTGGCGAGGCTGGCGGGTCGTGACCGTGTGGAGTGGTGGCTGAGGAAGCTGCCTCGCCCCCACCCTGCTGCTGGGACACCCACGCTGCTCTTAGTGGTAAATACTCTTGCGGAAGAATCAACACCCAACACCAGCACACTCTGGCCGCCACTGTTCTTACCTCTGGCCGCCACTGTTCTTAACTCTGGCAGCCACTGTTCTTAACTCTGGCAGCCACTGTTCTTAACTCTGGCGGCAACTGTTCTTAACTCTGGCGGAAACTGTTCTTAACTCTGGCCGCCACTGTTCTTAACTCTGGCGGCAACTGTTCTTAACTCTGGCAGCCACTGTTCTTAACTCTGGCGGCCACTGTTCTTAACTCTGGCGGCAACTGTTCTTAACTCTGGCAGCAACTGTTCCTAACTCTGGCAGCCACTGTTCTTAACTCTGGCGGCCACTGTTCTTAACTCTGGCAGCCACTGTTCTTAACTCTGGCAGCCACTGTTCTTAACTCTGGCAGCCACTGTTCTTAACTCTGGCGGCCACTGTTCTTAACTCTGGCGGCCACTGTTCTTAACTCTGGCGGCAACTGTTCTTAACTCTGGCAGCAACTGTTCTTAACTCTGGCAGCCACTGTTCTTAACTCTGGCGGCAACTGTTCTTAACTCTGGCGGCAACTGTTCTTAACTCTGGCCACTGGCAACTGTTCTTAACTCTGGCAGCCACTGTTCTTAACTCTGGCGTTCAACTGTTCTTAACTCTGGCAGCCACTGTTCTTAACTCTGGCAGCCACTGTTCTTAACTCTGGCGGCAACTGTTCTTAACTCTGGCAGCAACTGTTCTTAACTCTGGCAGCCACTGTTCTTAACTCTGGCGGCAACTGTTCTTAACTCTGGCGGCAACTGTTCTTAACTCTGGCGGCCACTGTTCTTAACTCTGGCGGCCACTGTTCTTAACTCTGGCGGCCACTTAACTCTGGCGGCCACTGTTCTTAACTCTGGCGGCAACTGTTCTTAACTCTGGCGGCAACTGTTCTTAACTCTGGCAGCCACTGTTCTTAACTCTGGCGGCCACTGTTCTTAACTCTGGCCGAGCAACTGTTCTTAACTCTGGCCGGCCACTGTTCTTAACTCTGACGGCAACTGTTCTTAACTCTGGACGCCACTGTTCTTAACTCTGGCGGCCACTGTTCTTAACTCTGGCAGCCACTGTTCTTAACTCTGGTGGCAACTGTTCTTAACTCTGGCGGCAACTGTTCTTAACTCTGGCAGCCACTGTTCTTAACTCTGGCAGCCACTGTTCTTAACTCTGGCAGCCACTGTTCTTAACTCTGGCGGCCACTGTTCTAACGGCAACTGTTCTTAACTCTGGCGGCCACTGTTCTTAACTCTGGCAGCAACTGTTCTTAACTCTGGCGGCTACTGTTCTTAACTCTGGCGGCCACTGTTCTTAACTCTGGCGGCCACTGTTCTTAACTCTGGCGGTAACTGTTCTTAACTCTGGTGACCACTGTTCTTAACTCTGGCGGCCACTGTTCTTAACTCTGGCCGCTGTTCTTAACTCTGGCGGTAACTGTTCTTAACTCTGGCGGCCACTGTTCTTAACTCTGAACTCTGGCGGCCACTGTTCTTAACTATGAGAGCCACTGTTCTTAACTCTGACAGCCACTGTTCTTAACTCTGGGCCACTGTTCTTGGAGCCACTGTTCTTAACTCTGGCGGCCACTGTTCTTAACTCTGGCTGCCACTGTTCTTCACTCTGGCGGCCACTGTTCTTAACTCTGGCGGCCACTGTTCTTAACTCTGGCTGCCACTGTTCTTAACTCTGGCGGCCACTGTTCTTCACTCTGGTGGCAACTGTTCTTAACTCTGGCGGCCACTGTTCTTAACTCTGGTGGCCACTGTTCTTAACTCTGGCAGCCACTGTTCTTAACTCTGGCGGCAACTGTTCTTAACTCTGGCGGCCACTGTTCTTAACTCTGGCGGCAACTGTTCTTAACTCTCTGATGTTCAATGTTCTTAACTCTGGCGGCCACTGTTCTTAACTCTGGTGGCCACTGTTCTTAACTCAGGCGGCCACTGTTCTTAACTCTGGCGGCAACTGTTCTTAACTCTGGCGGTCACTGTTCTTAACTCTGGCACGCCACTGTTCTTAACTCTGGCGGCCACTGTTCTTAACTCTGGCGGCCACTGTTCTTAACTCTGGCGGCCACTGTTCTTAACTCTGGCGGCAACTGTTCTTAACTCTGGTGATCAACTGTTCTTAACTCTGGCGGCCACTGTTCTTAACTCTGGCGGCAACTGTTCTTAACTCTGGCGGCCACTGTTCTTAACTCTGGCGGCCACTGTTCTTAACTCTGGCAGCCACTGTTCTTAACTCTGGTGGCCACTGTTCTTAACTCTGGTGGCCACTGTTCTTCACTCTCTGGCGGCCACTGTTCTTAACTCTGGCGGCCACTGTTCTTAACTCTGGCGGCCACTGTTCTTAACTCTTGCGGCCACTGTTCTTAACTCTGGTGGCCACTGTTCTTAACTCTGGCGGCAACTGTTCTTAACTCTGGTGGCCACTGTTCTTAACTCTGGCGGCCACTGTTCTTAACTCTTGCGGCCACTGTTCTTAACTCTGGCGGCCACTGTTCTTAACTCTTACTCTGGCGGCCACTGTTCTTAACTCTGGCGGCCACTGTTCTTAACTCTGGACGCCACTGTTCTTAACTCTGGCGGCCACTGTTCTTAACTCTGGCGGCAACTGTTCTTAACTCTGGC